>CAUYRT010064151.1:0-18696 GCA_963574885.1 Lepilemur ruficaudatus | reverse complement strand
CTATATTACCTTTCACTGATGAGAATGTAAATTATGGCAGGAAAGGAATATTAGAACACCGTTCCATGATTGGACATCTGCTTACTTTATCAGATTTGTAGTTCTGTGCTCTGCCCCTACTTAAGAAGGAAAAAAATGGAATTAGAAAACAATTCAGAGTTCCACCGTTTGCTATGGCAGAATGCACAACATTCCTATGCATCAGGTGGACACCATAAAAAACAGAAAGTCTAGGTCTGTATTTCCAGGAACCTGCCCAAGAAAGCTGTCTATTAAGCAAGGGTACTGAAAGAGTAAGAGCTGTGGAGGGGGCCAGTGCAGCAGAATCAGAAGGAGCATTTATTAATAGAATAGGTAGGTCAATCCCATTTCCCATGCCTGGAGCAGCGGGGAAGGACCCTGCAAGGTTTCAGTGAACCTAGACCCCACAAGAGGGCCAGCATTTGGAGTCCATCCAAGGGAGGGAGTTGTTGTCGAAGAGAAGACATAATAGAATCTTTTAAGTGAAATAAATTTTGCCAATTTTCTCCGATCATTTCCACACCCCTACTTCTGAAAGAAATGAAAAGAAAGTGGAAGGTGGCAGGGAGGTAAAATGAAGAGCACAGATTTGAATTCTTCAGCCTTTGGCCCTAGGCAAAATGTTGGCTGATGCAGGAGTATGAAGAAGAGAATTAGAGAACTAAATTGGATATGAGATCGAGTTTCAAACTGGATTAACTGAAGTGGATTGTTCAACAGATGAACAATTGGAAAGTCATTGATACAGCCCAAGATAATTTTGGGGTATAGAAAAGGGAGATAGAACAGAATCTGATTAGAGGGGAAAACAAAATGGAGAACAAAAAAAAAATCAAACCCTTTAAATGGGGTTCGGATTGTTCGATAAATTGGTTACCTAAGGCTTTGACCTATTCCTATATCAGTTGAGAAAATGCTGACTTCAGAAATATATTCAAATGGTCACAATGATGATATACTCAGGACAGTGAAAAATGGAAAGTTTTATTCATTGTCCGTGATGTGCACTTTCTGAATTCCACTCGGGCCCTGGCATTCCATAACAGGATTCCTTCCCTTGTATACATTGTGTCCAGAGATTCCAGGTTCATCCTCCCAAAGCTACTTGAGTCCTTTTAAAAATATTCATTTCTTACTCTCTCTCTTTCCCTTGAACCCACAGCCCTGCTTCTCTCACCACTGCTAATTTGCTTCCTTCACATGCTCTGCTTCCCCCAGCTCGCTCTCTCTCTTCATTTTATTTTTTACTTCTTTTCAGAAGCTATCAATATAGTTTTGTTGTGGAAAGAGTTAAATCTTTTGCTTGGAATTCTGAGCTGTCTCATTCTTTGTAAAAACTGAAAGAAATAGGCAAGAATAAATGCATGAATGCAACGCAATAGGACATTTTGTTTAAATAACTAGGGCTTGTATTTTCTATTCTTCATTATCAGCCATGTAAAATAAAGTGTTAAATGAATGCATGTGGTTAAAATAACTGATCTATTTTTAGATGCAAAGATTTTAAAACAGAAAAGGAAACTGAAGTTTTATTCTGTATTATTGGGTTCCATTATGTATTTATTGCCCTTGACATCTTCACACTGATACTTTTTGTTTCCAAAAAGTTTCCATAGTGCCATGCATAAGCGTCAAAGGCCAGTACTTTGGTTTGACATGCAAAAAATAGAAAATGAAATGCAAATACTCTGTGGCCGTTTGTATCACCAACGGTGAAATGTATCAGTATGATTAGGAAAATCATGTATCTTCACTGTGATTTTTCCCCCGACATATTCTAAATAGCCCATTTGATCTACAAAGTATCACTGTGATATAAACAAGGCAAGACTGCTGTCATTAGTTTTCAGATATAAAACTTGTCTTAGCACTTTAAAGTGCCTTGGTTGAACTTCCATAGCTAAAGAGCTGGTAAAACTGGGTCTAGGATGCAGGACTTATGAGTCTCAGTCCAGGGCTGTGCTTGTTAATCTCTTTTTGAGATTACTATGGCAAGATGAGCATTGTCAGTGCATTTACTGTATACATAAATAATAAGAGTGGCTATCATAAATCACAATGTCCTGTGACAACTAAAGGACAGACTTATAGGAGGATGGATTTTCCTAATTTAAATTCTGAACTTTCATGCTGAGACTGGATCCCAGTGCTTCCTCCATTGATATTCCAGAAGTGTAGAAATACACACCACAAAGCAGATTTAAATTCATTCTTAACAGAGAAAGAATTTTCATTTTGGGCCACTGCCCCTAATGACTGTCACTATTTCAATTCTCGTGATTCTTTAAAGAAAATGAAAATGCTAATTTATTTAAAGTAGCCCACTTGAGAGTTTTGCCATGAAAGTCTTTTGACATCACCAGATGTAAGGATGTGGCTTTTCTGTCATTTTAAAAAGTTGATAAAACTATTATTATTGCCTTTTCTCAACTCCAAATGTTCGTGTTACCAAAGTTCAAATACAATACTTTCTTAGATAAGAATATTAACTTGGCATTTAACTTTTTGAAATGGAAAGCAAAGTCTATGAATCCAGGATTGTGAGAGTAAGATGTGGTTGTATTTTTTAACTTCAGCACACGTGAACAGCGACTTAAAAACACCTTAATTTTGCCTTGATAAATAGAGTGTAAGCTTCAATGAACCATTGTACTCTGTAATTACTTTGATTAAAGAAGAATAAAAAGAGTTTCACAGCAATCAATGGCTCTCAAACTCTCATCTGTTCACAGCCATTATCTTCCTGCTTTCAGTGTGCAGGTGTTGGTTGAAATAGGGGACTAGGTATGCCCTACTGACAATCGTTGATTAATGTCTTTTTTTCCATTCTGCAAAAAGCTAGTCAAATTTTTAATTTGCTAATCAGGTTTTATTTTGATTAATACCACAGTATTAAGGAAATAGAATACAATGTATTGGGTTCCTGGTTGTGAAAGTATGTTCTCACTAGTATAGTTGAGGCATTTATCTTTACTATGTGTAACTACTAGTTATATGTGAGACACAATATTCTCAAGTAATTTTGAGAAATGACAGTAGAGTGAAAAGAGAACCTGGCTGACTAATTTTTAAATTAGTGATGACCATGAGTTCACTGGAGTCAGGGTCAATAAAAGAATCCTTCAATACACATGGCAGCTGTCCACAGGGTTTGTCCTATCCTCTGATCAATTGACCTCTGCTATAAACAACAGCTCTCATTTCCTCACTCAATCAAATTCAGGTGTAATTTGTTGAGCTTAGTTTTTATACACGTAAATGCTTTCAATTTTGATTATATTTTTGGTAGCCCTGTCATTCTGAAGTCTGGGAAAAACATATTTTTGAAGATTTCAATACTTTAGCAAATAAGAAAGAAGACTTCAAAGAAAAATAAAGATTAATTTTGTTGGAATCTTCACCACAATTTTTGTTTCTATTACAAGAATAAATAGAAAAGATTTTTTTCATGCAAGAGAGTTTTATTCGTACTTATTTTACTTTCCTTTTTTTTTTCAAATTTAGTAAAATGAGCACATTTGGTATCATGGACTGGAAATATTATTTTCATGTTCAACCAGCCAAACCATTAGAAAGCCAAAGGAACGTAACATCTTATTTGCAATGGACTCTTGGCCAACCTTGGTGAAACAGTTCACACATAAATGATGTTAAGATGGTGAGCCATTAAAAACCATAAGTGATTTATATGAAGCAGAATTATCCATACTTCCTTAGGGGCCTATACTGGACATTCTAAGTAGTCTCTATTAAACTTATTGTCTCAATCATTATTTCTAGGCCTGTGGTTTTCTATGAATCATTAATTTGTCCTTCATATAGATTATTATGAGATATTGTACTGTCCTCATGGTTATATTATAATGAAAAATGGTATCTTCTTTCATAAGGTTCAATTTAAAAAGACCAAACATTTGATTCTCGTTTTAGTATTTAGGCAGGCAAAGGCAGTATATTATCATGTATTTTTTTTTTGTCTTCTTCTATGTGCTGTACTCTGTTTGAGCTTAAGTTTTGTTGAGGTGCACTTTCAGAGAAGAAAAACCAATTAAAAAAATGTCTTTAGATGTGCGCCTTCCAGGAGGGGGAATAAATTTGAGGATCCTTGAATTACAATCACTCAATGTAGAATATCAGGTAAGCATAAATATTGTTTATATGTTGACTAAACCATTCTCTGGTGAATAGTACCCAAAAGCCACCAGAAAATTCTTGGCCAATGGCAGCAGTTTAATGGAGACCAATGTCTCTACTCTACCTCTGCTCTTTCTGTAGGGAAAGAAAGGTGTATTTCAGTGGAAAACTATTCATTATCCATGCATAAAACACCCTTCTTCTACCCTAACTGATTCTGATTCAGTGGGAGCTGTTCTATAATTCTGTGAATTGTAGATAACCTCTGCTGGCCCATTAGAAGTTCAATTAAATTCCCTCCTCATCCTGTGGAAAAGATAGTTTTGCCTCCATTTGCACATTTGTTTTAATTTCCTGATCTGTAAAAATGTCTGTTTTTTTTGGATTCTCTTTTAAACCACTTACAACATCTGCCTGGTTCCCCCACTGATTGACTTAAATGCATTCTGTATTTGTAGAAGAGTCATGATTTTACCCCTTTTTGTGAAAATTGTCTTTTATCACTTCTCTCTCTAGAGCAGGTGTTCTCAACTTCAGTACTATAGGTATTTTGGGCCATGTAACTCTTTGTCATTGGGGCCTGTCCGGTGCATTTTAGGATGCTTAGCAGCTTCCCTGGCCTCTACCCATCGAATGCCAGTAGTACCACCCAGAAACAATGTCTGTAGACATTGCCAAAAGTTCCAGTTGCAAATATTTAAAATCATCCCTGGCTGAGAACCTCTGCTCTAAAGTAAAATATATATGCTTTAATTTCCAACAAAAAATTAATGCCCTCTTTATTTATTTAACTAATGCTTATTGAGTAGTGCATGTGTGTGCGTGTGTTGCTTCCATGTCCTGCAAATAAAGTTTTGAATAAAGCCAAATACAAATTTGCCTTTAAGAAACTTGGATCTAATTTTATTTAATGTTATATCCTGTTATGCAGATTCTTATTTACTTCTGGTCCTAAAAACATGCTTTGCACTTCAAGAATTTTTTTTTCCTTGCTTTTCCTATTTTCTCTCTTTTCTCTCTCTTTTCCCTGATTTTTTTATTTGTGAATTAAAAAAATGACCCTAGTCATAGCATAAAAGAGCATGCTGTATATATAGGAAATAAGTCAGCAAGAGATGTACAAATGAAAATAGTCATCATTAATATTATCCTCTCTTATCCATGATAGTTCCTGGAAGTTGGCCACTTAGGTAATGCATAAGTGAAATATTACGTGAGAAACTATATGAGCATTTAGAATACATTTTGGCACATAGTACATAATATGTGTCAAAAAAGATACCGATATGTAAGGAAACCTAAGGTACTGTGGTTTAGTTTACTGATGACAAAGCAAAACAAGGAATACAGTCATTTACGTATAATCCACTGGAAACAAATACACCAGATACTCAATACAATAATTTTTCTGAGATAAATAATAAAATTCTCCCAAGAAAATACATGGAAAAAAATATCATAAGTAGAGGTATATGGTGATGGCACTGGGGTAGATAATGTCCTCAAAATGACTGAATTACAGATTTTACAAGGCTACTTCCATCAATAAAAAGCATAGGTCACTACTCCCTAGGCAACTCCATGAATGCACTCCTGTCGGGGCAGCAGTAAAGGGAATGCAACTATTAAGTCTTGCTAAGTCAGTATATATTTATTCGATTTATTGTGGGTAATGTCCTAGGTGTCTAGCATTTAGAATTAAACTACATTATACGTATACATACACATACACACACACACACACACACACACAGATGGATAGATGTAAGCTTATATCTGAAGGGTAAAGAAAGACAATAAATTATGTCCCAATAAACTCACTGTAAGTTTATATCATAAGTCAAAAATGCATTTAGAGGATACAGTGGTCGAGATTGTACATTGCAAAAGTCCTAACTCACGGGAATGGTTATTACGGGCTTGCTTGCTGCTTTCATGCTGGGCAATTATCTTGAATTTCATCTCAAGAGTAATCACCTTCCTTTTCTTCTCACCAGAAGCAAGAGACACAAATGGGCATTATATAGACAAGATGGGATGTGAAAACACAAAATACAATGTCCAAAAAGAGATGACAACACAGTATACTATAGAATAGCAGTTATTCACCCTAGTGATCCCTGAAAGAGAGTCACATTGCTAGCCTGGGAAGAGATCAAAATTCAAAGTTCAAAGTACAGTTTCTGCTGAATGCTTATCACTTTTGCCTCATCCTAAAGCTGAAATGTACATCAAACCATCATAAGCTGGGACCGTCTGTATGGATGAATAATAAGATAATGCCACGTACTGAAAAGTGCTAAGTTATATACTAGAATAAAATGAGCCTGACTCGGTGGTTTGATGGGAAAGAATAGGAAGGGCAGGGAGACCTCTCTGAGGAAAAGACATTTGGAAAAAGCTTAAATGATGAGGAGGAGATAGGCTTGAGGTGGGAGAAATTATTTTAAGCTTAAAGAACAAGTGCACAATTTGAGGTCGGAATGAAGTTGCTGTGTTTTAGGAAACGTAAACCCTAGAGTGTGGCTGGGGTCGATTGAAAGGCATGGGAAAAAAGTGATGGTGGATTTGAAGACATAGTCTGGAGCCACATGAAATGGGGACTTTTAAGCTATGGTGAGAAGTCTGGGTTTTGTCCAAGGGTAATTTATTTTTCTCTATGCAGTAAGCTTTATTTTTTGTGCTATTTTGAAATTATTTGGGGAAATCTTTGAAAAGTTTGCAGGAAAATGTATGCATTAGAAAAAAACTTTTTGAATAAAAAGAAATTCCTGTATAAAAAGATTGTATGGGAAATGAATCCAAATTAGTCTTCTCCTACATCTTTTTTTCCTATTTTCTCTTCCTGTCCTTCCTCCCTTTCTACTGCGTCCTCCTTTCCCTCCTATAAAGAAAAGCTGTTATTACCAAACTCCTCACTATGGTAGCCCTAAGACAATGCCCAGTGTATTACTATGTGGGTTTCTAACACTGAATACCAATGGCTATGGATAAGTGAATGAACAGATGACTAAATAGATAGCAGCTTCTCTGCCTGAAAACCAGGAGTGTCCCAGAAAAATATTATTGGGATTGCATCAAAGAGTGGTGCATAGATAACACCAAGAATGGAAGCTGTGAAGAGGTAGAACCAAGAAAGGACACATTTGGAGATTAACTGAGAAATGGTTCCCATGTGAACACAGTAAGATGTTTGAGTGATATTGGTTCTTGACTTCAGAATTTCAAAGGGCATTTCAGGCTAGAGAAAAAAACAGAGTAAAATTATATAAGAAATTTCAATACATGTATTAAAGGTGCTTACATTTTAAAATAATTAAAGTCAGGGTAAGATTCAATACACCTTATCTGAGAGGGATAACATGCAACTCTATTAGTAAAAAAGGCAAAAGCAAAATAGGTTATTACTGCAAATAATAGTACTGCAATTGCAGTAATAACCAAAGTTTTCACATAATATAGCTTTATATTAATATTTCCTATATGCTTCCTTATAATACAGCAATAGAATATTTACATTTTGTAAATATTACAGCTATTATAGAAAAGTGTATGATATTGTCATTTACTCTAATGATGCAGTTGAAAATCAGGAACAGTTACTGCCTTTCAATTTAAATGTAAGTGTATCCAACAGGGAGTAGGGTTACATAAACATTTTCAAGAAAAAGAAGAACTGAGAAAAAAATAGTGGGTGGTAGATTTTAGCAGAGGAGGAACAAAACTAATGGGTTTCTTAATATGAAAATGAGGATCAAAAGGTATATATAAAAGCCCTGTTGGATAGCTTCAATTTATGAAAGTTCTGATAAACTGTCCTTTTGTCCTTGGTTATACAAAAATCCACTTAGGCAATTGAGGGCAATTGTGAATATTTTCACAAAGGGAAGGAAGAAAGAGTAAGTGACCACCACAGTGTCTTATTTGAGCTGTGAGCCAGAAAGGAGCCTTTTCCGTACGGAAAAGAACAGAACAATATGAGGCAGGAAATGAGAATTAAATGTTGCTCCTCAAAGTGGGGTTCACACATCAGCAGCTTCCTAGAGACTCAGACTCTTAGACCTCACCCCAGATCTTCTGAGCCAGAGTCTGCACTTTAACAGGGTGCCAAGATGACCCACATACACATTAAAGTCTGAGAAGTGCTGCTACATACTACTAAAGAGCATTGGAAGATGTTTAAAATGAATCATCAGCGCAGGATAAAATAGCTGATTATCAGGTCTTAAGGAATCCATACAAGGGGGAGCAAGCCAAGCTTTGCCACTTAAGGTTCATTAGGGTTTGGGGTTAGCACTGAGATTTAGAGAAGCAGCAGGATTAAATAATGTGGAAAGATGGTTCTATAGCTTGGTGTTTGGAGGTCATATTAACTGTTCTGCACCTACAAAAAAAAGGAAAGGCTCAAGTATATTTTATCTTTGGAGACCTTGAAGAAGCTGAAAAACTCCTTTTCCTCGCTTTATCATTTAATTCTAGTTTCACCCATCAATGTATGCCTTTTCTTGGGATATCTTTTATAGTTCAAATTGCCAGCATTCTCTCACCCATCACTCAAACAGTTCCTGACTTTCCACGACCTCTGGAAAGTTATTCCAAAGTCATCAGATAGAGCCTGAACTTCCTTGGCTGTATCCCAGCCCTGACATTGAATTCCTTACAAGATATGTATTTAACCTTGCCCTCAACATCCTGACTGCTCTAATTTCTAAGACATGTCTGCGTTAGCTGTAATGGTGCCTCCTGCCTTTATTCTGTCAAATGTGTCCTCCTTAGACAATCCTCGGGGGACTGTTTATCTTCGTGGTCTTTAGCCACCAAGGATGTCTTTGTTAGTGGTTATATTCATAGATACATTCAGCCATTTCTTCCCTCATTCATTTTACATTTCCCAACTATGTGCTAGACAGTGACTTAGTGCTGGGAATGTAAGAATGAATAAGCCTCAGGCACGGCCCTTGGGAATTCAGAATGACTTCATGCATACAGATTTCTTACAGACCGGCAGTGCATAAACTGCTTGTTCATTTGTTTATTTACTGATGACAAGAAGAAGCTGGAAAATACGTAAAGGCCCGCATATTTTTTTTTCTCCTGACATGCCATGGTGTATGAAAATGAACTTTTATGATAACAGCTAATATTTATTTAGTTGTTACTGTGCACTAGGCATGGTTCTGAGTGAATTACCTGCATTAACTCATTTGATCTTTACGACACTTTCATTTTCTCCCACCTCCCACCGCGTTCCTGATGAGGAAAGTGAGAAAATAGGGTTAAGTAACTGGTACAGGGCTGTGCAGCTAGCAAGTAGAAACACTTGGATTCAAACTGGGGTGGTGGCTCCAGAGCCCTTCATAAGATTCACTGTGATACTCACTGTCACCTGTCACATAAAGTATCTCTCAGTATCTTTCTGAAAGATGAAAGTAATAGTTACTTTTTAATATTCTGATACCACTTCCATTCTTTTCTATACCAGAAGTCTTTGAACTATGGCCCACGCTAAATTTATTTTGCAAATAAAATTTCGTTAGAACACAAGCCCTGCCCATTTGTATACATATTGCCACTGACTGCTTTTGGACTACGACAGCATGAGGTGAGCAGTTGTGGCAGTGACTTCCTGACTTATAAAGCCTAAAATATTTATTATCTGGCTGTTCACATACAAAGTTTCCAGCCCCTTTAAAAAAAAAGTACAAAATTAATTCATAGCTTATGTATAACGTGAAAAAATTGAGCAGTAATGCTTTCATACACTGAATGTAACAGTTGTAATGAAACCTTATGGAAGAAAATAAAGACACTACATTTATTATAGTCATACAACTTTCAAATAGTCTTCGTAAATTTTAGCAGGTAAATAATTCTTTCTTTGAAAATGAGTGGCTG
Organism: Lepilemur ruficaudatus; assembly: GCA_963574885.1. NCBI lineage: Eukaryota > Metazoa > Chordata > Mammalia > Primates > Lepilemuridae > Lepilemur > Lepilemur ruficaudatus. Next base: position 8,646 of record CAUYRT010064151.1, on the reverse strand, counting down.
GTTTGTGCCATTGCTGTGTGTCCCTGATGATAGCATCAGAGTGACTCTGATGTTGGATAGTTGGGGTTGCCATCCATGCAATAGTCACCATGCAATATTTTTTTTATTGTTGCTTCATGTCCCAAAGCTAAATAATTCTCTTGTGTTAGCAATTATTTAGCACAACCTGAAATTTCAAAATAAGTTTACATAGTAATTTGCCTCTTGAAGTGTATACTAACATTGGAAATGGGAAGAAAGAATGTTTGCCTTCTTTCAGTTATTAGAATGTCATAACCAAAATAAAAATGAAATATTAACATCAGGTTTTTTTACTTTAGGTGGGAACACATTCCACATTTATCCTGTTCCATCAAAGCTTTTTATTTCCTTTTATTTTGATTCACATTAGATATAAAAAGTGTGCATTGAGAATATATTTAATAGTTTAATTACTCAGAGCTTGATTAATTTTTGATCATTTAATAGGTGAAATGAAATCAAAATAGTGTTTGATTATATATGCATCATTTTAAACTAGGAAGATGTTTAGAAAGTCAATCATTTGCACAAAACCTTTTTACATGCCAAATAATTTTTTTTAAAAAGTGTAAGTAAAATAAAAATAATAGGGTTTTAATAGAATTAAAGGGAATTTTATTCTGCTATTGTTCATTTGGGATTGTGAGTGCATATTTCTTACTGAGAAATATTGATTTGATTATTGATCTTATTTCACTGACACTGTAATTTATGAAAGTGGAATACTCAAACCTTTTCAAAATAAGAAAAAATATAATTACTGTTACATATGCAAGTTATTCTTTACCTTCTATTTCTTGAAAGAAAAGTGAGTATCTATGCAGTTTCTAAATGATGTTCTTTGATGAGATGTAATGGAAAAAGTTTGGTTAGAAATTAGAAATGAAGAGATTGGTTATTTTATAACAAAGGAAGGAATCCGTGGGTTTAAACATACATAAATTTTACTTAGTTTGGTTTAGACTCTATATGCTATTTATCCTTCGAAGCTTAACTGTTTAGTTAATCTGGATATATAGTAGCTATTTCTCAAATACTTTTTCCCACAGACCTTTGATGCAAGTCCAACTCTGTTTTCAGATTCTTTCTTGAAGAAACACCTGGGTTAGCTTAGTTCATTATAAAAGAAATTGATTAAGTAAATTGACCTCTTTATGTTTCACAGATTAAACTTCAAAAAAGAGTTGCCTAATCTCTTTGTGTTTTGCTTTAAATAATCCATACAAACTCTGGATATTTGTCATATTGTATCAAAGTACCAGGTACTGTATTTATTGCTGTTACATATTCATGGAAGGAAAGTTTGTTTTGTTCTGTTTTCGTTGGTTTTGTGAATGGGATGAAAAGGATGGTTAATACTACCTTTCCCAGAAAAGAGAACATGACTCTGCTTGGGTATCTGCACATCATCGTATATTCAGGAACTTATTCCCCGATAATATTTGAGCAGCCTTATCAAATAACGATAAAGTTGAAAGCAGTGGCCAAGAAGAGTACTGCTTTGGGACATGAAATATAAATATATAGCAAGTTGCCAGAACAGAAAATTTCCATTGCATGCTGCCTATCTGTTGTACCTATTCAATTTAGCTTTTGACTGGCAAATTTTCCTGAGACTGGAGCTCTTAAATTGACCTGTGTGCTTTCTAATTGTGCTTTCTCATGCTTCTCAGCTATCTTCCCAGTTATTGTTATTATTAGTTAGGAATACCTTAGCAATTCCTTCAAGCTTACGTAAGATGGCAGTCGGCCAGCTGGTGTATATGAACAAGAGCTCTGATCCACACACCTCTTTCTACCTGCTGATTTTGGTTAAGCTCTAGTTCCAAGGGAGAAAAGAAGTTAATTTCGCTCCTATGTTGTGATCAAGAGCACATTAAGAAGTATTGTAAACCCGAGTGAAGATGAGTATCTTGTTTTATTATTGTTCTCTGCAGTAGGCACCACTTTGGGGAAGAGAGATGATAAGCAGCTTGACTGTTGTGTTTTTCCAAACCAAGCTTCTCTTCCAAACAAGTGAGGCAGTGAAATTTATGAAACCGATGGACAGTGCGTTGTGTTTTTTTTAATTGTAGAACTATGACAATATAAAATAAGCTGAGGGAAACCCCAGTCCTTGATAGAAATTCCAGAGTTGTAGAGGTTATTTGAATGACTCTAAGCTAGCTCATTCATTTACAGAAGGGAAAGTAGAGTCCAAGATGGGCTGGTCTCAAGACAGAGAAGATAACATGTTATAATCAAAAGAAACAAGCTTTGGAGTCATATAGAACTGGGTTCAGATCATAACTTAATTACACAGTAGTTATATGATGTCAAGGTAAGTGGCTTAAGCTCTTTGTGATCCTATTTTTCCACCTTCAAAAATGGTGCATGCTACACACACACCTAAAATAAGATGGTGAATGCTAAAGCACTCAGTGGAGTACTTAATGAATGGTAGGTGTTAGATCAGTGGTAATTTCCTTTCTCTTAGAGACCCAAGAACGTTGATATTCAAGCCAGTCCTTTTTGATAGCTTCTTCCTTTCATATCCAAAATTCTATCACTCAATGAATTTAGACTGCTGACTCACAGGCCCTGTGTCATAATCCTTCCCTTCCGTGACAAAAATTGATTTGATAGCGTGTGTTCAGTTGATGGCGACAAGGTCAATTGAGTTCGATTTGCTTTCCTCTCTAAGTAATCAACTTTGTTCCTCTGGTATGTGGAGACCTTAAAAGGCCTGACGAGTTTTAAATGTATCTGCTCTATAAATGTTTATAATTTAGATGCAAAGAGTTCATTTAACCTCATTTGCCAATAATATTTCACGAAAAGATTTTGTAATTTCATAATGATAGCTTAAGTATCTTTATTCATTTTAAAATTATTATAGCATTAGAAATGGCCTTTTAAAAAAAAAATCCTTAAATGTTCTTAGCTTAAATATCATCTCTTCAGAGAGGTCTTTGCAAATCATATTATCTGAGTAGATCATCCTGTAATTCTCTATCAAGCTGACAATTTTTATTCATCTTCTACAGCACTTACCTCAATTTTCAATTACATTTTTAATGCTCGCTTCCTCCACAAGTTTGTAAATTCCTTGAGAATTGGGACTAGGTCTATTTTCTCATCATTCTATTCCAAGAACCTAGCTCTGATCATAGCCCATAGAAGGTGTTCAATAAAATATGAAAACGAAAAAAAAAAAGTGGAATAGAAAAAAAAAGTCCATTATTTGAGGAATTTAGAGCAGAAGGAAGAAGAGAAGAATTGGAGTATCAGGAAATCCTGAGGCTACTATTGAACTTGAATTGAAAGGCTATTTGGTTTGAGTAGCTCAACATAATTATTTAAACCCTTTTATACTGAGATGGAGACTAGAATTTTAGATACCTGAACATTCATTTTTGATAGTTTTTCATTTTGATAATGAAACATTTGTATTGCAGTGCATTTCATTCCTGGGTGTAGCTGTATTCATTCAGTCATTTAACATGTATTCATCAAGCATCTGTATACCAAGCACTGCACCAACAGGGCTCTTTCTCCTGCAGACTATAGAATGCAAGGGGGAGACCCATACTAACCAAGTAAATACACAGATGAATATATCACCATATGTGGTGATACATATATAATGAAAAAAGCAAGTGAAAATCTCAATTTAAAATGTTGGGAGAAGAGTGTCACAGAAGCTCTTTCTAAGGAAGAAATTTTAGGGTCTTCAGTTCCACCATGTTATCTCCAAGTAGCCACTCTGCTCTGACCCATGCATTATTTGGTTCAGATCACTAGTCCTTGCCATATGGATACAAAGGAAACCTTTGCCCTTGTAGAGCTCACAGTTTTGTCACTGACGCATTGTCTTTGCCCTAGTAAGCATTCACTTTTCCCAATGGTATTGGTGTCCTGCCCTAAGACTCATCCCTCTTGACCAGGACCCTGCCAACTTCCTTGCTCTTGCTGATCTTTTATTCAGAGGAGAAGCACATTGTTCCTCTGCTTGAGTAGCTGCCGGATAGTTTCTGTTCTGGATTAATTGATGAAAACTTTCCTGTATTACCAGCAATACTTTGTCACACACTTCCTGGATTTCTGCCAGGACATAGCCTAAATTTATCTTATAATATGCCTTGGATTTTGGATCATAGATTCCTCCAGTTTTATTCCCCTTTAGGTCTGTCTTCTCTTCTTCCTACCTTCCTCACTCCATTCTGTGCCTCTCTGGGTTTTATATGTATGCATTCACCTTGCTTATGGCTGTGCAATTATGACAGCTGAACAAGAAGCAAGGAAAGTGATGTCTCACTAGGAATATTTCTTCTTATAATTTTTAACCGTTTAGAGCAGAGTTTCTCATACTTAACACTGTTGACATTTTATGTCAGGTTATTTTTTGTTGTGAGGGGTTGTCCTGTGCATGGTAGGATATTTGGTAGCACTGTTGGCAATACCCACTAGATGCCAGTAGTACCCATCCCCCAGTTGTCACAATTGAAAATGTGTTCACACATTGCCAGATGTACCCTGGGGCCCAAACTGCCTCTGGTTGAAAACCACTGCTTTCAAATAACTGAGGCACTTCTCACTCATTTATTCATTCCTTCACTCATTCAGCAAATGTTTATTGAGCACCTACTTGATGTCAGAAGTTGAGGCATTGGGATTACAAATGTAATAAATACACAAAATCTTTGCCTTTGTAGAGCTCACAATTTTTTTGTAGAGGGGAAGTATAATAAATTAAAAAATGTGTAATATTAGTTCATGAAATGTTCAATACATTAAAGGAAAGAAAGCAAGGAGGTAGAGCACTATTTTAGATAGAATAGTCAAAGAAGTTCTCTCCGAGGAGATAACTTTTGAGAAATGATGTAAAAGAAGAGAAATTGAGGGTTTTTTGAAGATCATGGACAAAATCATTGCAGATAAGAAGAAGCAGAAAATGGAAAGTCCTTGAGTTGGAACAAGCTTGTGATTGAGAAACAGCAAGGTGGACAGTCTAGGAAGAGTGGAGTGAAGAACAACCAGGTCAAGCAACAGATCCCCGGTGTGATGTAGACGGGTATAGTGGAGGGCTTTGAGCTGGGCAGTAACAGGATCTGAGCTTTAATCTGAATGGTACGTTCTGACTGCTCTGGACAGAATTGACAATAGCAGGGGAGCCAAGAATGAAATTGAAGAGATCCATTGGAAGGTTACCACACAAGGGTAAGTGAGAGATGGTGGCTGGAACTAGGGCAATGGTACTGGAGGTGGTGAGATATTGGTAGATTAAGAGATGCCCTTTGGAGACAGGCCTGGCTACAGCTGCTCAAGAATTGGATGTTGGATGTAAGTAAAAGAAAGGCCCAAGGGTGACTTATGTAGGCACATGCACCTGCGCAAGTGTTTATGCCATTTTCTGAGATGGAGAAGACCTGAGGGAGGAGCCGCTGGTGGGGGTGGGGGGTGGATTCCGAGCTTAGTTCTGGACGTTTTAACATGAAGTGGTAGTTAGTGTGGATGTTGAAGATAAGCAGTTAATTTTACCTAAATTATATTGTTTTTGTCCTCACAACAACCCCAAAAGTATATAGAGGTTGTTGGTACAACCATCTTTTTTGAAATGAGGAAACTAAACCTCAGAAATCTTGAGTGAACCAGGATTTATACCAAAAATTTTTTACTCTAAATTGAGACTTTGAAACAGTACCCTTAGTTACAACTGCCTCATATTTTCTGATGTTTTTATGTTAAAACTGGGCAACATAAAACATTTACTATTAATAGTATACTTTGCAGAAAATAGAAAGTAAGTCAGACACTGAAAATGTATATCTCTAAGGTACTGTGTTTATTTTTTCTCTTTACTCCTCTTACTGTTAAAATTAAGGATGAAATTATGTAAAAAATATCTAAATAATGGGACTTGCCACAGCAGAATCCCATCAACTTCCTCCAAAGACCACTTTTGAGTCTTGGTCTTTATTTCTTACCCATTATTTTATGTGAGTTAATGTCGTGTGTCACTTGGAAGATTTTACTACATGTTCCCCTCATGTTAATGCCTGTAGACCCCAAGGTCTCTAGCCATGTAATGATTATTGACAGAATAGCTAAGATCTCCTTCCTGAAAGTATGTCATTATGTCGTTACTAAAATGCCAGTGTTTTCTACTCTTGTCTTTACTGAATGTCTAGGAAAAAGAAAATAAAAGGATGATAACATTGAAAAATAACATTTGGAATATTTATAATACTAAAAAAGCACTATTTATGAAATGCTCTCAGAATATTATTTTAAAATACTTTATATGATAATATGCTAGAATTTAAAAAGCTATTAATGGACCAATTTATTCTATTTATAACAGTCAGGGTTCTTGTAAGAAAAGGTGGCACACTCGAATGGGTAATTACGGAGAGTTTAATGATAAAAACAGGGTGAAGACACATGAACGGGATGGAAAGCACTACAGGGCTAGAAGCACAGGGAGCCACTGCCACCTGTAGGCCTCGGGAAAGAAGAGGTAGGAGTTTCAGAAACTCAGAGCCCCTGTTGCTGTAGAAGAGGTCAAAAGATGTGCACTGTGGCCTTTGGTAGAGAGAGATAGCCAGCAAGAGGCCACAAGGCAGAGTACTTGAAGATTTTTACCTCGCTTTCCCCACCTTCAGGCTAATGCCACCCCACCACCCACCTCCACTGGCTCAGTCCAGGCAGAAAACTGGGGAGGAGGCCCATGGACACGGACCATAAATTCCTAATTCTTGGGTATAGAGCAGAGTAAGCACAGGTAGAGAGTGCTTCTGGAGGGGCGAATCCAGCACACTCATTGACACTACATTTTTTATAATATACTAGCTCCTAGAACATCTTTGCTCAGACATCCTAGTCTTCTATTCCTCTGAAACTACTTTTAATGATTGTTTACTGAACAGGCCTTATTGGGTAATTCCACCACCCTACTCAATGCATTTGGTGGTAAAATCATGTCTTGAATTAGTTTTCTGATATTATATTTTTCTACCTGGTATTTAACTATATTTTGCTGTTGGAGGGGTGTGATGGGTAGAAAGGTAGGTAGGTGGATATATAGACAAATAGGTAATTCTGGGTGAGACACTATGGCTGAATTAATTTCAGTTCATTTCTTGTACGTGTTAGTTAAATAATTATCCCCATTTAAGTAATATTAGAATGGCACTTTAAATTTTTTAACTTTCTAAAGAATTCCATGATAAATATGTTTTAATGTAATTTTGGAATAATAGTGTAATAGCTAGATTTATTAAATTTATTGCTTTACTAAACTTATTTACATATAATAGTTGATAAAAACATCTCAGAATTGGAAATCTAGTTATGATTTTGAGTTTCATAAATAATTGTAGGAATATCACATTCAGTGTTTAAAATTAAGACCATCACCAAAAATTTATAGTTGAATTAACATTTTTATATAAGGTAAAATTAGAAGGTATTTATTATGTTAGGTAAAAAAGCCTCCTTTTGGGGAGCAGTCAGATTTATATCCATTTTACTAGTAAAATATTTTTTAGTATTGAATAGATATACTAAAATAACTATCAAATTCATACCCATTTTATTCTTATGAGAGATTACAGAATGATTTGCAACCTATCAAAATCCATTCTAATGTAATTTTCATTTATTGGATGCAATATTCACAAGTTTTAATTAGAATATAATTTCATTTCTCCTTAAAGTCTCTACCTGTACAGAAAGCCTGAATGAAATGTGTTTGAATAACTTACTACCTAGATAGGAACACATTGAAAAAAACCCCGCAATGCAGCTTTACATTCTTAATAGCACATGCTATGTGCATTTCTCTTGTACACATTCAGTTTCTGTTTTCTTTATGACCTTTTCAGGTCCTAACAACTCTTTTCTCTTTTATGTCGATTTTGAGGTCCTTGAAACTAGGGCTGCATGAGGTCGATGGTTCTTTCAGAATGTTTGAGAGGGGGAAACTATTTTCATAATTAAACTGAGATTTTTATTTGCTGTGTCACTGCGTTGGCACTTGCACTGATAGTGGACAAAGCACTGGAGGGTAAAGCTGATGTCTGAATACAATGCAAGGCGGTGGTACCACCTGCAACGGGATCAGTGTGTTCTTCACCATCCCATGCCCACTGGGTTTTTAAAATCATTTTAAAGCTAGTTTTATTTTCTCCTATGAAGCAGTAAAAATTATTTCTTTTAGTACATCTCAAAACTTGAGCATGCATCTTTCTGATATTCTAATGACAAAATGAGAAGTATGCATAGAGCACTTCTTTTTCATACCAAAATATGACAGCTATCTCGAAGAAAGATACTTGTGTGATTGTTTGACTTGTAGGCTAAAATAGTACCATTTTATCATGAAATGTCAATTATGCTTGAAAGACCATCTGACAGACTATGGTTATTCATACACTGGTATTTGGCAGAATCAAGCATCAAGAAAAATAACTCAGTATTTGCTGCGAATGACAAAATTCAAGCTTTCACGTGAAAATTTGAATTTTGGAAAACTTGCATGTGGCATTATGGGTTAGACAACTTCCCAATGCTTAATGACTTTTCTGGTGAGCTCAGTGGTGATATTAGTAAATGAGATTTCATATATTTTATATATATATATAT
>CAUYRT010064150.1:0-19595 GCA_963574885.1 Lepilemur ruficaudatus | reverse complement strand
GCCTCTGGCTTGGAATATCCACGTCACCTCCTGGGGTTCCCAGGAGTCCTCTGTGCAGTTGGAGGTCAGTCTGTATCTGATTCCCTTCTCTCTGTGGCCAAAGGGAGCTCGCCAACAAGAGGCTGGAAATAGGATCTGAGCCAGAGCTGTGGAATTAGGATTCATCTGAAAAGACATGCTTACTGAATTTCTAGAACCAAATAAAGGCTTAGAGGGAGAAGGCAAAAACAAAAGCAGAGGCCAAGGAAATTTGGAACAGGAAGAGGAACAAAAGAATGGGGGAAAGAGGAGAGTGTCAGAGGGAAGAACTGAGGGCTCAGTGTATGGTAGGGGTCGATTCTATTGGCCGAGGAATTACCTGCCCAAAGAGTTTTAAAACACTGGAAAGAATATTAAGGAAAAGATAAGAAAAGGAAGTGTAGGGAATTGGGGGAAAGTATCATTTATTCTTGTGGAAATAGAATGTGCAATGTGCTTGTCTTTGTTAAGTTTTCTTGTGTTAGCTGGAGAGAATGGTGGGTAAAAAATAAAATATTTATGATCATTTAGAGTTTTAGTTAACCATGGCTCAAGAAGGAATTTCTTATTTAAAATAGGTATGCCAAAGGGCAGATACATTTACCCATGTGCTCCACAACTGGTCTGCCTTGCAGGTGAGTTTTGAGTTTTGTTTGACTGAGTCCCACCACCACCAACCTTTGGGTGCTGGCTCACACCTCCTAAAGGCCTGAAACTATCCTCTCCCCCATTTTTGGTTATGTAATGTCTCCTGCCTTCCAAGCCAGGTGAAGAGTCTGTTCTGCCAAGGAGCCACTGTAGGCATGGAGAGTGAAATGCCTCCAGAAAAGCCCTGAAGTGTGATGTTGGTTGCTTGTGTTTCCACAGGAGATGATTTACATAACTGGCCCAAAGAAAGGCAGCTAAGCACCCTCTTGGTTGGAAAGCCACATCAAATGGAGCCTACCCTTGGATGAGCAAGGTGTAGCATAAAAGTGTGAGCTCCTGACCTCTAAGGGTACAGCTGTCATTCCTGCAGCCTCTGGGATTAAAATCAGAAGTTTCTGAACTCTTCATAACACTATTAATAACCAAGAACAAGAGATTTATTTTATTAACTAAAGAGTAAACTCTATATATGTATCATACTCTGCTGTTGACCAGAAACAATGATTTATTTCATTAATGATATATCCCCAAGATACTATTTCTCTCCAAGGAGTGGCTAGTTTAGAAATTCTCTTCTCTCTCTCTCTCTCCCTTGCCAACATACATAATGAAGAGAAAACGAAACTATTAAAAAGTGGTATATGTCTGCTCACATGCAAGATGGAAGTTTAAATTCTTAACTGTATCTTGAACAAGGGTTTCTGACCACACTTCCCCATTATTAGGGACTGCCTCCTCCGGGCTGTACCCCCAACCCCTCTAATCTCTGCTCCGTGAGATGGGCTCCGAGACTGGGCAGCTACTTTCCTGCCAGCTGCTCCCTGTTGGGCTCTATACCAAGAGGTGGTGCCAGAGGGGGCAGGGAGGCTGGAGCAGGAGGAGAGGGGACATTTTAAAGGAGATTCCCCTGGAGAAGACTGTACATATCCCAAGGAAATGGTTCCAGCACAGATTAGAACAGGAAGGTATTTCATAAAGCCAGAGATTTGATTTGGAAATCACATACATACATGGTCAATTCTGTTTAATTTCATGAACAGTGAAGTGTAACTTACACCATATAAAAAGCAGAGACACTCCCATATTTTTATTTATGTGCATAAAAGTTAGGCCTCTCCTTTGTTTAGCAATAGAACTCCTGAGCTGTGATTTGGCCCAAGACCATCCACTGACACACCAGTTCCCAGCCCCTTGGCAGCTGCCTATGGCCAAGTGAGTCATGTTTGTCCAGGGAGATGTGAGCAGAGGCTTGGGGTCACTGAGGGCTCTGAGCTCCCCTGTCCAAGCCCTGTTCTCCTTATGAAGACAATCTGTTCTTGTCCCATCAGTATCACCGCAAACTAAAGGCCAGGAAGGCAACTGAAAGGGCCTGTTTTGGGAACATTCTGTTCCTAAGAATTAGATTTCCTTGGGAAATTAAACAGGAATAAGAGCATTTTTGAAAAAATGCTTCACTTTAGTTTTGGACAAAGTCATCTCACTGATGAAGATGAAAGTGATCTAGAGGCCAGACTGCAATGATATCTGGGGTTGGGGGGCACAGATAGGATCCATGAAACCACTCAGGGGGCAGCCTCTTAGGCCTGCATGAAGAGGACCCCCTAAGAACAGTTGAGGGTTTGCTTCCTACAACTATTAGTATCACCTGGGGAGTGTGACTTCAGTGGTCTGGGTGGGGCCTGTGAATCAGCAGCATCTATTGAAAGCTTTCAGATGATTCTGATGTGCAGCCAGGAGCAAGGACCACAGCCTTAGCAACCAGGACCCAGCCGTAGCAACCAGGCCTGAACTTCGGATCATCTTCACGACCCTGAAATCCTCAATGCTCTGCTGGGGTTTTCCAGGTGACACAGACACTGTTGATGGAGATACAGGTTTGCTTCAGCTCCAAGAGAACATGCTCGATAAACTCAAGGAAAATAAGATAGGGCCAGCACAGGTGGAATTTAGCCAAAGGTGGCTTGGGTTAGTGGACATTGGATGGAGAAATGGTTCTCTGTCTTAGGACAAGAGATAAGACCTATTTCAACATTAGATGATTTTGGCAGACTGGAAATTACTGATTTATGTCCTTCCTTAGGGTATCCCTTGGGCAAAATGTAGTGGACTGTGTAAGAACAGGAAATGAGTGGGGCTTGGAAGCAAGGAGAGCCTGAGGGCAAGGGAAGAAGGTGCTCAATCTGGCAAATACTAAAGCCCTGTCAGAGCTAGCAAGGGTGAGGGGCCAACCTAAGAGACAGACGAAATCGTCAGAGACTCATCTGAGCCTCCCCAAAAGGTAAGGGGAAGAGTGAGCAGCTCTGATTCTATTGGTGGGTGACCATTTCTGAAACGAAAGCTGTGGCTCTCTAGCCTGCATCAGAATCACTTGAGGGGCCCGGGAATTAGTTACAGTTGGGGTGTAACAAATTATTGCAAAACTTAGCATCCTAAAACAATAAAAATTTATTATGTATTATCTCATGATTTCCATGGGTAGGAATCCAGGTCCAGCTCAGTTGGGTCCTTCTAGCTCAAGGTCGCTTATGAGGTTAGGTGAAGCTGTTGGCTAACGGCTTGGCTGGAGTGGCTTGGTAGGGAGGCTGCTTCCACAAGCCCTCTCTGGGGCTTCCATAGGCTGCCTGAGTGTCTTTACTACACAGCAGTTAGTGGTCTGAGAGCAGAGAGTGCCCCAGATGGAAGCCATGGTCTCTATATAAGCTAGGTTTGCAAGTGACATCTCATCTTTTCTGCTGTATTCTATTCATTGGAAGGTAGTAGTCACTATGTCCAGCCCGTTCTCAGGGGGAGGAGATGACACAAGGGCATAAACACCAGGAGAGTGGGATCCTGGGGCCAGAGGAGGCTGCCTACCATAGCTTGTTAACACACATTGTTGGGCCACACCCACGGAGTTTCTGATTCAACAGGCTGGGGTGGGGCTGAGAATGTGCATTTGTGGCTGGTGCTACTGCTGGTCCAGGGAACTGTGCTTTTGGAATCTCTACCTTAAAAAAAAACAACAACAACATGCCCAGTCATGATGAGAGACAGGTTACAGGTGCTGCAGAAACCGTGCCTGCCTTCACCCACACACTAAGGCTGGGAATTTCAGTGGCTGAGATTCTTACTGAGACTGAGCTGGATAAGAATTTGGGAAGAGTAGTTTGTAAACTTTAATTTAAAAATTTTATTTTGAGGTTTGCTTTCTTTGGACTTAAATGTTCTAGGACTTCAACTTGCAAGGGGAGTTAATCTTGCACTTGAATTTTTTTTTTCCCCTGGGAATGAGATAATGAGGATTGGGTGGTAAATTTATGGTCATGTTTGGGGTGTTTCCACATTGGCTTGTAATTAGAGTAACTCCCTGTTGCTGTTTACTTTTGTTGAGTCTTGATTGGAAAACATGGCTGGAAATTATTTGGGAAGGGAAAGAGAAGAGAGAATAAACATTTGACTTAGGCAAAATGTAGCTCTGGGAGTGAAATTATTTTAAACATTATGTCGCAATATCTCAATTAAGAGATATAATTCTAAAATAGCATATAATTCACTCATTTAAAGTGTACAATTCAGTGGTTCTTAGTATATTCACAAAACTGTGCAAATATATCCACAATTTAATTTTAGAACATTTTCCTTCTCCCCCCCAAAAAACTTCCTACCTGTTAGCGGTCACTCCCCACCCTACTGCCCCCAGCGCTAGGGAACCACTGACCTATCTTCTTTTGCTATAAATTTTCCTGTTCTGGCTACTTCATATAAATGCAATCATACCATATAAAGTCTTTTGCTGCTGACTTCTCTCACCGAGCATATTTTCAAGGTTCAGCCAAGTGGTAGCGTGTATCAGTATGTCATTCTTTTTATTGCTCAGTGATATTCCATTTGTGGATATCTTGCATCTTGTTTATTATCGAGATCACTGGTCATGTTCATTCATCAGTTAATGAACATTTGGGTTGTTTCTATTTTTTTATTGCTTTTATGAATATTTTTTGCAACTATGAACCTTTGTGTACAAGTTTTCCAGTGGACTTATGTTTTCTTTTTTATCTGGCATAGAAATATGAGTAGAAAGGATAGGTCCCACCAGTTACTCTATCTTTAAACTTTTGAAGACTTGTCAAACTGTTTTCCAAAAGAGATGCACCATTTCATATTCACACCAGCTAGGTATAAGGGTTCCAATTTGTCATTTTCTGTCTTTTTGACGATAGCCATGTAGTGAGTGTGAAATGGTGTCTCATTGTGGTTTTTATTTGCCTTTCCTCGGTGGCTAATGATGTTAAACATTTTTTATGTGTTTATTGGTCATTTACATATCTTCTTTTGAAAAATATCTATTCAAATCCTTTGGGGTATTTTAATTGGGTTGCCTTTTTAAAAAATTAATTTTTTTATAATTAGGCTTTTTGTCCTTATTTTTTAAATTGGGGTGTCTTTTTTTAAAGAATTTTTAATTGGTTTATTTGTCTTCTTACTGTGTTTTTTTATTTTTTTTTTAAATTGGGTTTTTTTTTTTTAAATATTTTTTAATTGTTTTTTTTTTCTTCTTATTTTTTTTTTTTTTTTTTTTTTTTTTTTTTTTTTTTTGAGACAGCGTCTCATTCTGTTGCCTGGGCTAGAGCTCCGTGGTGTCAGCCTAGCTCACAGCAACCTCAAAATCCTGAGCTCAAGCGATCCTACTGCCTCAGCCTCATGAGTAGCTGGGACTACAGGCATGTACCACCATGTCCAGCTAATTTTTTGTATATATATGTTTTTAGTTGTCCAGCTAATTTCTTTCTATTTTTTAGTAGAGACAGGGTCTTGCTCTTGCTCAGGCTGGTCTTGAACTCCTGACCTTGAGTGATCCTCCCACCTTGGCTTCCCAGAGTGCTAGGATTACAGGTGTGAGCCACTGTACCCGGCCTTCTTATTGGGTTTTAAGAGTTCTTTATATATTCTGGATACAACTTCTATGTCAGATATATAATTTGAAAATATTTTCTCCTATTTTGAGGGTTATTTTTTCACTATTTTGATGAGATGAATTTAATTAGTGAGTTGTTCTGGCCTATTTGAGAATTTCCTGAGTCCAATCAATGCCATTTATGAGAGGTCCGGGGGTCCTCCAGGAAACATTGTTGGTGTTGGGAGAGGGGCTTCATGGAGGTGGGAAAAGCATGTCCAGAGGGACCACTGACTTCAGTCCCCAGGTGATCATGTCTTAAAGGATGAGCCCAACTACATCACAAGAAAGTAAAATTACAGCTAATCTCCATGAACACAGCTTCTTCAGAGGCAGGGTGGGCCTCTGTTTTTCAGCCATGGTTATACCTGTCATGCTTGCATTTTTAAGAGTGACCTGGTACCTCTAAGGTCCAGAGGGCAGGTCCTCCCTTTTTGCAAGGTGGTCCTTGGGGTGTTATTTGAAACAGTCAAGAAATGTCTTGGGACTATGGGTCTGAGAACTGAATGGCAGATTCTGTCTTTCCCCTTCCATCAGGGAGTGTGGTAAGAGCACAGTGCTGGCCTGGGAGGGGGTGGTTGATTTGCATAACTAAAAAGTCCAGAGGAAGTAAACATTGTACTGTAAATGCTTTGTAGTTTTCCCCCAATAAAAAAAAAAAAATCACATGTATCCTATAAATATATAAAGCTACTATGTAGGCATAATAATTAAAAATAAAAAATTTAAAAAGAAATTTAACATATCAAAGCTTCTCAATGCTAACTACAGTAATGCAATGCAAAATAATAATGGCTTCTTTCTACCAAAATATTAGTAAGACATGTATGAATTTTCTAAGGATATCTTCAGATTACAACGCAGTCTCAAAATATAAATGAAATTAAGGTTTCAATTAATAAATACTGTTCCAGAAACTGAAAAAAAAAAAAAAAGTCCAGAGAAAGGGCTGACTTCAGGCTCCCTTGGTGTACGGACTCAAATGCTGTAACCAGCCTGCTCTTTGCTCTCTCTTAATTCAGGTCTGATGCTCTCTCATGATTTGGCTTCGTTCTCAAACAGGCTTCAAGTGGGCCCCAGATCTCATGTCTTTCTCATCTTCACACCCAGCAAGGAAGAGAGCTCTCTGCTTTTCAATAGTCAAACAAAATCCCACCATTAAAGCTTACGGGCCCTGGGCAGCCAGACTTGGGTCATGTGCCATCCTTAAGCCAATCGCTAAGGCTTGGGGGAAAGGAGATGGCTTAGCCAAGATCACGTGCCCCAAGCTGTGGTCCAAAGGGCAGAACCAGCTTCCCTGGAAACAGGCGGAGTGAGGGGAAGAGCGGTGGATCCCCATGTGGAAACAGGGTATTGTCATGAGCAGGTGGGGCACTCACTGACCTGTGAGTCAGCTGGCAGCCTCAGGGAAGTGTTTGGTAATGGTGCGTCCATGCATACAGCGTGACCAGTCAGAGGATGCTCAGAGCCGGTGGGGTAAACAGTCCTCAGCACCATCTCCTGGCTGGTAGCCATTCAGGAAAGGCTGGCATTTTCCTTAATCTGTTCATGAGGAGCCTGGATTTGGGTTTTAAAAAAGTGAATAAATATTGCTATTTGTAAGCAAAGCTCCCTCACAAAGAGGGTGGATCCTGTTCATCAGGAAGCCGTTTGGTTTCTGAGCACCTTGATGGGTGTGGGAAAGTCTAGAAAGAGCCAAATTGTTCTACCCACAAAGGGACCCTTGGGACTTGCTGAGAGACCCAGAGCGAAAGGATGGTGTGGACAAACGAGAACTGCTCAGGGGAAGAGCGATGAGTGAGACCGTTGGCCGTGGAGGTCAAGTGGCAGCTACCTCTGGGAGTGAAGTCAAGGACATTCCAAGGGCAGGACGCCCAGTGCTGGGTTTGAAGATGTCGGGGTTATTGCTCCACAGAAAGCTGCTGAGTTTCCTGAAATCTCTACTAAACGTCATTGACCCAACCAAAGCTTTGATTGAAGGAATATTCCATTTGGTTTTGCTCTGTTGTGTTTTATTTACTGGAAATTGAGGGGCCCAGGCTGTACATTTGGGGAGACACCTGGCATCGAAAGTGTGTACAGAGGCAGGTGTGACCATGAGAATACCTTCACCTGCTGCAATTTGCAGGTGTTTTTAGGCTGACTGGACTTTGATGTATGTGGATTATAATCCAGCAGTTCCTTAGGGGAAGCAATTAGGGGATATTTAAAAATCTAATGTCCAGGTCTCATCCCTGAACAATAAAATCAGTTTCTCAGAGCGGGAATGTGGGATGGCAATGTGCCACCAAGTTCAAGACTAGTGTCATTTATAAACCTTACCTGGTCCCAAGGGAGCTAGGGGCCCTGACTCATGTCAGAGTGTCCCCTGGGTACATCTGACTTGGCCACATGAGCCTCAGGTGATGTGATTCTGAAGTGACCCACTTGGAATCCCAATGCCAAGGGTGAGAGAGGACACATGAGTAATTCAGAAAAATCTGCCCCTTATTTTAACCACCACTTTGCTCATGGCTTCCCAGTTTTATGTGTGCTTGACCAGTGAATTCAGACAGCACAGCAGAGTACAACAAAAAGGAATGGGCAATTGAGCTTTTTCTCTGGTTGCTCCATCTCTCTAGCTTGGACCTCTAGGTTTGGGACGGGACTGGCAATTTTCTCTTTCTACAACCTTTTAATGAGGTTCGTAGTCTAATCCAAGGTCACTCTTGCCAATAATCATAAGCCAGCTGCCCTCTGCATCTGAAAGCAGCAGTGGGTAAAAAATCCCAGACCTCTGAGGGTCTATAAATAATGAGTCACCAAGGCAGACGCAACAAACAAACAAACAGACAGACAAGATAAATAGTCTTCTTACCAGCAATGAGACTGGTTAAAGGTAACATGGGGAAATAATCCTGACAAAAATATCCAGAAATAAACTTCACAGGGAACATGAAAGATGCATAAAAAGTTATTTTACTCTACTGAAGGGCATAATAAAAGCATGAACGACATTGCAAGATGTATGGTATTCCAAAATGAAAGGCTCAAACGTTAAATGTTGTTAGGTTTTTCCCCAAATTAAAATGTAAGTGTAATTCTGGTTCAAAACACAATACTTCTACTTTTTGAACCTGAAAAAATAATTCCATTTGGAAGAATAAATAAGTTTAGAAAACAAAATTCTGGGGAAGAAAGAATAAAGAGAATGGTTCTTACCTAAACTATATAAAAACATTATGTTTAAAATGGAGTAATTGAAAAAAAATTTTAAAAGAACCAGCTATACTTAGGACTGAGATCCAGAAACTGACCTGTGAAGCTTTGGGAATATGCTGTAGGATCAAGATGGCTTTTTGAAGCAGTTTCTGGAAAGCTCACAGAAAAATAAACGGCTAAGAACATCATTTGAATAAATGAAGTTAGACTCATAAGACACTAGATAAAAATAAATTCTATTAAGATTTTGGCTGGAATATGTATTCACGTAACAAACTTTAATGGCACCAACACGTGCTATGTACTGTCTTACAGATATTAACACATTTAATTCTCATAATTCCCATGAAGAAGAAACGATTACTGTCCCCATTGTACAGAAGAGATGAGTGAGGCTGAGAGCGTGCCCAGGTCATGCATCTGGTGGAATTCATTCCTGCATGGCCCAGCTCCAAGGCCCTGGGCTTCACTCCTTCAATACACACGCACTCTCACACAAACACACACAGATGCCCGACACACCACACCTAGTGGTGTAGCAAAAAAACGTTCCATCTTGCTCACAATTTTGTGGGCCAGGACTCCAGGCAGGGCAGAGCTGAGCAGTTCTCGCTTCGGGTCCCACTGTGGTTGCAGTGGGATGACAGCTGGTGCTGCAGTGGCCAGAGAGCTCAGATTGGACTGGACATCCGACGAGGCCCACAGACCTGGCTGGCGGGTAATGCTGGCTTTGGCGGGGGGGCTTGGCTGGGGCTGGCAACCAGAGCACCTCTGGGCAGCCCCTCCAGCCTGACGGTCTTGGGGGAGTCAGATCTTTACACACAGCCTGGCTTCCTTCAGGGTCCAGGAAAGCTCTGGGGTCTTCCCCGACCTCACCTTGGAGGCCACTGCCTCCCTGCCTCTGCAGTTTTCAGTGGATGCCATCACAAGGCCACCCAGAGGCAACAGGCAGGGACAGAGACCCCACATGTCAAAGTCAGGAGTGCCAAAGCATATCAGGCTATGTTTTAAAAGCATCACAATGTGTAATCAGGTTAATAAAGTAATATCTAAAATTGATGGAGTGCTTACTCAGAGCCAGACACTATACTGAATCTATTTATGTTGAAAATTTTATATAAAACATACACTTATATTTATCATTTAAAATAAACAAAAGTAAAGATAATAGTAAAACTATGCAGATGAAAGTTGCAGGGGCTGGGCTGCCTCTTCAGGACACGCTGGCTGCTGTGACCTCACCTGGAGCCCAGGGTCAAGGCATTCACGGCCCTGCCAGCTCCTAATGGGAACCCGGGGTGGCACCACCTACATCCCTGTGGACTGTGGGCCACAGGCAGAGGGAGTGAAAGGGAGGAGGCCCTCACGGAGTGGGGGGGACCCTCCCACTGTGCTCCCTCTTGCTGCCAACTTCCTCAAGGAAGAGAGGATTGTAAGTGTCAGAAAAGACACAGGTTTACAAGAAATCAGCTGTTCATTGTGTCTGGATGGTAGCTGCTTGTGTCAAACCGAGATCTTTCACTTAGGTAGAAAGCCATGAGCACATCTCTGTCGGGAGACCGTCCCCACCAACCTCCACTTCCGGGCACCTGCTGCTGCACCTGCTGCTCGGCCCATCCTCCCATCAGAAGCCTGAATCACTAAGTCCTTGCACCCCAGACAAGGTCATGCCCAGACTCCAATCTCCCCAAGTCAGGCTTCCACGTCCCTCACCCCAAGGACTTTTGCTAATGAATCGGGGCCGAGGGGCTCTGCCTGCAGGGTGGAGATGGAGCGGAAGCGCATGCTCCCCCTCTCCCTGCCCGGCCTTCCCAGTGCTGGCTTTGCCGGCTCACCATGTTGGGGGTCGCCGGCCCAGGGCTATTCGGCAGATTCCCCTTTGTCATTTGGCCTTTAGTGTTCATGGCAAAGGTTACAGGAGAGCTTGGTCCCTGCAGCTGCATGTAAAAGATATTTGGGAACCTGCCCCAGGACACCAGCCCTGAGGGCTACACCCCTCTGCCCTGAAAGGGCTAATGGAAGGACAGTGGGACTAGCATGCACCTTAGGACTGTCACCTCCTGCTCAGGGCTGAGAACCATCCACTATTCCATGGAATGATGCAGACACGTAGGTGATGTTCTTTATGAATTAAAATATCCTTCTTGGAAAAAGAAGGGAGCCCACAGCATGTCAGTCCCATTTGTGTCCTAACTTCTCCATCCCTAACGTGAAGCTTGATGTGAGGACTTGCTTTAAATCCAAGTCCAGAGAAAGGGCTGGTGGGTGTGAACCTGTAACACCCTCCTAGGACACGACCTCCCAGTGCAGGGCACGACCTTCCAGCACAGGGCACAACCCCCCAGGATAGACCAGAGCAGGTGCTCTGTGGGATTTTTCCCCCTCTTTGGTTCTGGTTGATGTTTTCCCCAATCAGTTACACATACACAGGTATGCTTTTAGCCTTTCTCCACAAAGGCTTCTGTGGAAAGCAGTGGACATAAATCACTATTTATTAGTCTATAGGGAATTTGATGAGTGAAAGTCGGTCCCTGGAGTCTGACCAACTCTGCAAACATGGGGGATCTACTGCCTGGCCAGCTCCACTGAGGGCTGGTCCCCTCCTCCCTGCCTCATGTCCTTCAGGGGCAGCAGCCTAGCGTCCATGGCCAGCAGCCTGGGCACCCTGCTCCACAGACTCCTTCACCAGGGGCTGCTGCAGCTGAGCACCTGGGTTCCAGCCCCTCGCTGCTCTTGTCCCTGCTCTGAGACTCAGATACCCCCCAGATGGCCACTCAGTCCCCTGATGGGCTTATCAGCTCTCAGGTGTCAATTTGCTATGTAGAACCAGCAGGACAAGGAGCCCTTCACAAAGGGACTGTGGAAACCCTTCTCATGTGCACATCTCCCAGAAAGCCACCAACTCAAGAAGGAGCCAATGCTACTTTTTTATTTAAGGAGTTGGGAGCAGAGCATGTATATCATGGTACTGGTGAATTTGAGAAGCAATGAGGAGAAAGGAAAAAGAAAGAAGAGCCACTTGGCTGTTGAACAAAGGCCTCCTGAAGCCTTCTCTATTTGTCTCCTGGTGCTGGTGCACAGAGGAGACCTACAGCAGGGCTGGGCCTCCATCCCAGGCTAGGGGACACTGTAAGGCAGTGCAAGGTGTAGGGAAGAGGCCACCAGTGCAGCCCAGCCTGGCACAGACCCCTAGGCGTTCTGACAGCTGGATTTCACCACACTTATTTTGCCCAGCCAGGGAACACTGTAGATCTGGAAAGAGCACAGCTCTTCCTGTGAAAGGGAAGAGAGAGGGATAATCAGTGCAGGTTATAGTTAAAAGGGAAGATGCCCAGCCATGGGATTCAGGGTGGGGGTGAGGAAGCTTGGGGGTGAGACACTCAGCCCCCACCCACCCCCACCAAGTCCCAGGACACCAAGCCCAACTGTGCGGTGACTGCTCCACGGCCCTCCCAGGGCTCCAAGGGCACCAGCTGGCACTGCGTCCCCCAGTCAATCCATAGGACTTCACCATCCTGCCCCAGCACAGCCCTGGAAGGAGCAGTCTGTGCAAGGCCACAGGAGCCCAGAGGGTGCAGGTGGGGGCGGCAGCTCGCTGCCCCCAAGCTCCCTCCCCCTCCAGCCCCTGGGCCAGCACTGAGAGGGCCCAGAGGGAAGACCCCAGGGCAGGGGAACTTCTCTGAAAGAGCTAGGGCATGAGGAGTGGGTGACAAGGGGGGTGTGGCTCTCCCCAGAGCAGAGACCTCACAAGAAGCAGCTGGGTCCTTGTAACAGCTGGTGTTGGGCAAGCAGGGGCAGACTCAGAGGGCTTGGGCCACTTACAGGCCTCTGATTCCCTCTAACCTGTTCAGTGTGGCCGTGGCCATGGGCAGTTGGCCAAGGCTGGCACTGAACAAAGCCCTTGTCCCTCCCCAGCACCCACCTCTGAGGCTGATTCCTCCAGCACAGCAGGCAACACCCCAGGATAGGCAGGGTTGTGCTCTCAGTACCCCAATTCCCAAGCTAAAACCCTCTTAGCAATTCAAATTAGCCATATGCACTCACCCCTCCCACTCCTCCCCACATGCACACACATATGCAAACTCACACGCGCAGATATCTATGCATGAACCCCCACACTCCCACACATGTGCTCACACACACACTCCCCTGCACCTCCCCCAACACCTCAACATGTGCACACGGAGAGGCATGCATTTCCCCACACTCCCTGTGCATGCAAACACTCACGCACACACGCACCTCCGTGCGCGCACACCACCCTCCTGAACGTGTGCGGGATCACAGGAACACACACATCCCCCTCTGCAGTGCATTACTGGCCCTTGACCCACATCAGGCACATACCCTCTTCAGATGTGGCTGCTCATGGAAAGGACAGTTGTCCAAGTTGGGCTGGGACTTGGTACACGTGGTCCGGCCGATCTTCACATCGAAGAAGTAGTTCATCCCAGCCACGACCTACACATGTGCAAGAGCAGGATTCACCTACAGCACTGCCATCACTTTCACACACACACAGGTAGTTCGCTGTCTCTGAGTTACTGCGTGTGCCCAGGGGCTTCACGCCTGCATTCACACTGTCACCTGCAAGGCACATAAACCACCTCCTCCTGCTGGCTGGCAAGGGCACTGTACCCCAGGCCCTTGTAATTTGTTTTCTCTGAGCAACTCCAATAAGGTGTCTCATGCAGACAAGCAGGAGGAGAGGGAAGAAAATAAAGATGAAAGCCACAAACTAAAAACCCCTTAACTGGATTCAGGAATGGCAGGCACATCTCTGGACAAACAGAGACTCCAAATAAACAGAGTCTGTGTACCAGGAGCACAGGGCAAGGTGTAAGCACAGGAGGAGCCTCTGTGCCTGAGCAGATGACTAATCATGTCCTGCTAACTGTTGCTCAGGAGGCAGGGAGCTCCCATCTATTCTAGGAAGGCTGTCTTCAGATGATTCAGTTTCAGCTGACTTCCAGCCACTAGCACACAGCCCAACAGAATCCCATTCCTTCTATTTACCCCAGATTTAATTATTCCTTGTTTATCAGTAGGAAATGAGATGTTTCACACACACGGATGTGTCAGACCCATAAGAGACTGCTCTCGAATGCCTCTGTTTTAAGTGTGATTTTGGTGGCAATATTTCTCAAGAGTCACACAGCTGAGTGGCTTACACTTGTGACTACAAAATAGAACTGACCCCTTTCCCTGCACAGGGCCTCCCCCAGAACTGACTTGTCAGAACTGTGGAGCAGCACGTGATGAAGGACCCTGGACCAGGGATCTAGACCGTGCCCCATAGAACCATGAGCAAGCCCCATGATTCCTCCAATATAAGTTTTCCCATCTGGAAAATAGGCTCACAAGACCAGTGATCTATGGCACCCTGTGCTTTACTCCAAGTTAGGGCCACCTTCCAGTGGTGTAGGCTGGGGGCAGTGCTGTAGCACCAGAGAGCACACTTCATGTCCAAAGGGGAGAGCAGCAGCTAAGGGCTGCAGGAGGAGAAATAGGCTGGTCTGGGTTCTCCAAAATTTCAGGAGCAGGTGGGAAGAGAGCTACACCCTGGTGTACCCATACCACACTGTGCTGCTTTGCCACTCTGGGCAAGCTTGGCCCTAGCAGCCCTCCCTGACACCCCCTCCTGACTCTTTCTCCATGCTGACTGCCCTCCTCCTCTGCCGGAGTCTAGCTGTGCCCAGGCTGTGGCTGGCAGAGGCCGTGTTTGGGCGTGGTCCTCTGCACCCCAGCAGGTACTCAGCTGCCCATGGCTGTGGGTGGTGGTCTGCTGGGCTTAGGGTGAAGGACGCTCACCCTAGGGGCTGCTCCCAAGACCAGACTTTCGGAGGGAAGCATGGCCCCTTCAGAATAGGAGGTCAGGCTCTCCGAGTGGTACCTGCTGAGGCACTCAGGGAGATGGACATGCCTCCTGTGTGCGCACATTATGACCTGAATCTAACCTTGAGGGGGCAGCAGGTTCAGCAACTGTCTCTATACCACAAGTGGCTGGACGCCAGGAAAATGCCAATGACACAGACTGAGAGGCTGCTGCAGGTTAGATGAGGCTGAGGAGATAAGACATAGGCTGCAGTGCATGGCCCAAGAGTGTCCTCAGGTATAAAGGCCATCAGTGGGACAGCCAGGGAAATCTGAACAGGTCTGTGCATGAGATAACTGAGTATGTCAGTATTGATTCCTGATTTTCAAACCTGAATCGTGGTTATGTGAACTAATATCTTTGTTTTTAGGACATACACACTTAAGTGCTTATTCTCAAAAGGTTCAGAAAAATAAAACGCATACACAGTGTATACCCATACCCATCTACACAGGCACGTGGAGGGTGAGGTGGGTGAAGCCAAAATGGCAAAATGATACCGTGAGAGATCTGCGTGTAGAGTCTACAGCCATGCTTTGTACTATTTTTGCAACTGCTTTAAATCTGAAATTATGTCAGAATTAAAAGTTAAAAGGAAAAAATTGCTTAAAAAATAATTTAGCGGCAGAGTCTGGAGGGCAGCCAGGTGAGGGGTTCTGATTTCCCGCCTCCCCTGGGTATTCAGTTAGAGGCCCACACTGGACCCCGAGTCCCAGGCTGGGGGTGTCCCCGGCTGGGGGCAGGGCGCTACAAGGGACATAGCCGGACCCTGACCCTGGCGCTGTAGCGCGTCTAGCCAGCTGGCGTCTAGAAGCAGATCTGAGGCGCCAGGCGCAGACTTGGCGTGCAAGGCCGGTTCCCGGCCAGGCCGGAGTCGGCATCCCAGAGACACGCACGCCAAGGGCTGCGGGACGATTGAGAGACCCGGGACACGGCCCGGCAAGGCGTTCGGGCGCGGCCGCGAGGGGCGCCAGGGCGGGAACCCACAAGGGGCCGGGCGGGATGGGGACGTGGACGGGTTTTCCCCTGCGATTCCCACGGGGCGGCGGCCACACGCACCTGCTTGCGGGCGCGCACCACCTGCAGGGCGCGGCTGTGGTACCTGTCGTTGCTCGCCTTGTTGTACTCGCTGATGGCGAAGTCCAGCGCACGCTGCACGTCCTCCTCGTTGACGCTGGCGTCCATGAGACCGCCCACCATGGGCGACCGCCTGCCAGAGCTAGCGCCGGCCGCGGGGCTCACGGCCAGGGCCACGGCCAGCGCGGCCAGCAGGAGCATCAGAACGCGGGAGGCGCCGGCCATGGTTGGTTCGGACGCGGATCTCTAGGACCGAGCTACCGCAGAAGAGGAGGGCGCGATCCCGAGGCCGAGAGCCCCGCCTGCCGGGAGGCGGCATTTTTATCCTGCTGGGCCGCTCCGCCCCGGCCCGCCTCTTCCGGGCCGCCTCCCGCTCCTGCTCCTCGCCCCACCCGCCGACCCGGCGGCTCCGGTCTTCTTTGCTTCGCCACTTCGGACCCCGCCTGCCGCAGCTCCTCTCCCCACGCCCTCCTTCTCCTCCCGCGCCTGCTTCTGCTTCCCTTTCGCCCTCCCAGCCTTGCCCCTCCTCCCCGTCCGCCTTCACGGCCCCCCAGCAGTCCTGCCGCTCCCTTCCTCCTTGCCTGTCCCCCCTCCTTCTCATGCCCGACCTACCCCCACTCTGTCCCCAGGCCTGTCCTTCCCACCAAGCTTGGGTCACTCTGGTTAGAGAGATTTCAAGGCTCTTCGGGCGCTAAAAACATGGTACCTCCAAATTCTGATTCCTCAGAAAAGGAAGAAAAAAACAGGTCTTGGCCTCCTGGGATCTTGGCCTCCTGGGATCTTGGCGGCGGGTTGGGGGTGTCTGGAGCATCCCTTAGCCCTTGGTCAAGGCGGGGGAATCCTCAAACCTGGGTGTGATTTCAAAGGCTCGGGGAAAACCCAGTCCACACTCTGTTCTGGGGAACTTCCTTGCCAAACATAAGGGAATTAACCTTTTTTGGGGGAAAAGGTTGCCTGGTTCTCCTTTCACAACTCAATATAACTCAGTAAACAAACCTTTCACCACCTGGGACCAATCCGTGCATTCTAGAGCCTGCAGATGGAGCCTGGGTTAGTCTGAGCCATGGACTTGACCCTGCAAAGCTGCTAACCAATAGAGAAGTGACACATACCCATGTGCAATTGTAAATTTTCCAGTACGCACATTAAAAAAAGGAAAAACAGGTGAAAGTCACTTTGATCATGTTTTTATTTCACGTAATACATCCAAAATATTGCTTCAACATACAGGGACAATTGTTAACAAGACAATTTACATTCTTTTGGGCGTCTGCACTATGTCTTTGGAATTTTGTGTATATTTTTTGCACTTAGAGCATGAGCCAATTTGGACTGGCCCCATTTCAAGCACCCCACAGCCACATGTGACTGGTGGCTATAGTACTGCACAGCCCACTTTAGGGTGTGCAGGGGATGGGGGACAGTGATTAATAATTAAGATCAGGGAGTTACAGATGCTCTGTTGGAAAGGAAATAGAAGGGGGAGGGGAGAGAGAGATGGAGGCACTGGACACTAGTCAGGGAGGGAAGACGTGGAGGCCTGGAGGACGAGAGTCCTACCTGGACTAGGGAAACAGAGCTCCAGACAGAGGGCACAGCCAGTGCAAAGGCCCTGAGGTGGGGCTGGGCGTAACTCTTCTGGAAGGGGGGGATGTGTCCTAGAACCTCACAGTGCACTGTGGGTGGGGACTGGGCTGGAAGGGCGCAGGGAGACCCCAGCAGGCAGTAGGGGGCAGTGAAGGGAGCCTACAGCCCAGGGATGAGCACACAGGCCGCTCTCACTTCTTCCCTCTGGGTGCCCGGCTGCCAGCCCTGGTCCTGTGTGCACTGCTTGGGAAACTCACCTGTATTTTAAAAAATCACCTTGCATTAGGTATAACTCACATACAGTAAAATGCCTCATGTTGTGTGTCCAGACTGAGGAATTTTAGTACATGCATACACCAGTGTTACCACTCTGCCAAGATCTAGAACATGCGCATTGCCCCAGACAGTGTCCTCTTGCCCCTGCAGTTGACCCTCATGCCCACCCCAGCCCTGGCAACCCACCCATCCTGCCCTGTTGACTTGTTTTTTTGCATGTCCCTGTACTTCCATGAGGGGAATCATGCAGTGTGAATGCGGGTGGGTCTTGCCTCCATTGCTCAACATGGCTTTTGAGCTTCCCGCAGTGGTTTTATGAACATGATTGCTGGTTCTTGCTTCCCAGACTGAGAGGACCTGGTCAGCTGGGTATCCTATGGACTAACAAAGCCCCCAGCTCAGGGTGGTGCAGCTTTGGGTTTGAATATGGCCCTGGGAGTGGAGAACGTGGAAGGGTATTCCGAACAGAGAGCTGGCTCCTTTGTTCCCTCAACTCCACCCTCTATGCCTGGAGGTGACCCCATGGCAGTGACCTCCTGGTGAAGGCAGCAGGCTTTGCCGGAAACACTGGGCCCATGAACAGCAGGCAGAAGGACTCCCTGGAAGTGCTGGGGGTGATGGCCGGGCAGTGTGAGCCCAGCCCTGCTGTGATCGTGAGGTTAGGCGATGAGTGGGGCTAGAACAGCGGGAATCCAGCAGGCAGGAGCCGTATTACTGATGAGTGCTCATCTTTAGCAGTAGGAGAGGGGACCCTCTGGTCCGAGGTCTAACCTCACTGTGAGTCGGGGGTCCCACTGGATACACCAGGTGTCCAGGGATGGCGCTTGCTGCTCCCTCAGGGAGAGGAAGTCTCCACACAGGCTGCACATGATGCTTTCCTAGTTAGAGAGGAGAGAGATCGAGATCCACAGAGCAGGGGAAGAGAGGGTGGCCCCTGGCCAGATGCTTTTGAGCAGAAAGGTCACCTCCTAAGGGTGGGAGTTGGTTCTCTGTTGTGGCCCCACCTTTCTTGGGCTATTGGGATTCTAGTCTTAGGAGGGAATGTTGTGCAGAGGGCAAGCTGAAATGCAAGGAGTCCTCTTGTCTTTTGTCATTAAGAGGGAAGGTGCCAAGTCACCCAAATAGCTGGAGCATAGGGTGCGTGTGAGTGTGCTGGGAGGGGTGGCTGGCATGCTAACACATGCTGCTGTATGTGACGAATCTGCCTGTCATCACGATTTGTTAGGATGCTGGCACATGCTGCAGGAAGGATCATCTGTCTGGATATAGTATAGGACACTCCCAGAAGCTACCAGAGCCAGATCCAGTGTGGTACGATAAGAAGTGTAAGGTTAGGGTACACTAGACAGCTGCTCCAGCCATTTGGGTGACCTTGGGCAAATGTTTCTCTGCATGGAACACATCTGGAGAGGTGGCTGCTTTGTACACAGTAGAGTCTGGGGTCACAAGCGGCAGAGATGAGCAGGCTTCAGCAGGGATGTTTACACATGGTTACAAATGTCAGAAATCCTGTGCCCTCATTCCTGCAGCCTACAGCTTCAAGGGCAAGCGGACAGGAGCCCAGAGAGCAACAATGGATCCACAACAGAGCCTGGGGCCTCCAACACCCATGCATCCTGGAGGACCCCGCTGCCCAGGAAGGGAGCATGTTTCCCTTCTTGTAGGTAAAGACAGAGAAAACCATGTTCTCTGGGCTGTGTGTGTGACTGTTGGTCTCATGATCTAAAATGGTAGTGAGAAATTAGGTGAGGGAGTGACAGAAGTTCTCTACAATAAATAAGCAGTCATAAGTGAGTACTAAACAATACTGTAATAAATAAATGACAAAGCACATAAGACGTCACCTGAAGTTGCAAACGGTCAGATCATGTTAAGATTCTGAACATTCAGGTTTGGAGCAATTAATACTTGGGGTGTCCTATGGTAGTAGCTTAGACTGAGCAAGTCTCAGGTCTTGGTGGCATCTCAAAAGGGAAAGGT
>CAUYRT010064148.1:0-89091 GCA_963574885.1 Lepilemur ruficaudatus | reverse complement strand
CATGGCGAGAGACGCCGAACGGGAAGTGAGCTCCACTTAAATACCCTCAGCCAGGACCTCCCCCAGCACGTGTTCTCTGATAGGCAGGGCGGAGAGAGCAATTACGCACGTGCTGGGCACAGCTGCCTCCCAAGCGGGATCCCTGTGCTGCCGGCTCCCCACACATATACCCACTGCTCCCACTGCATAGCCATCCCCACCATCAACATCCCACACCAGAGTTGTGCATTTGCTATAGTTGAGCCCAAACTGACACATAACTTACGTTAGGATTCACTCTTGGTGTTGTACATTCTATAGGTTTGGATAAATGTATAATGGCGTGTATCCACCATTATAGTATCATACAGGGTATTTCCACTGACCTAAAAATCCTCTGTGTTCTGCCCTTTATCATTCCCTTTCTCCTAGCCCCTGGAAACCACTGATCTATTCACTGTCTCCATAGTTTTGCTTTTTACAGAATGTTGTATTGTTGGAATCATACAGAATGTAGCCTTTTAAGAATGGCTTCTTTTGCTTAGTAATATGCATTTAGGTTTCCTCCATGTCTTTGTATGGCTTGATAGATCATCCTTCTGTTGCTGAATAGTACTCTGTCTTCTGGATGTATCGTTTATTTATTCATTCATGTACTGAATGACATCTTGACTCCCAAGTTTTGGCAATTATGAATAAAGCCAGTATAAATGTCTTTGTGCAGGTTTTATTTGTAGACATAAGTTTTCAACTCCTTTGGATAAGTACCAAGGAGTGAGATTGATGGGTCATATGGTAAACATATGTTTCATGTTATAAGAAACAGCCCAACTGTCTTCCAGAGTGGCTGTACCATTGAACATTGCCACCAGCAATGAATGAGACTTCCTGTTGCTCCACATCCCTGTCAACATTTGGTGCTGTAAGTGTTCTGGATTTTGGCCATTCTAATAGGTGTATAGTTGTATCTCATAATAATTTTAATTTGCAATTCCCTAATGACATATGTTGTTTAGCATACATCATTTTATATTACTTATTTGCCATCTGTATAATGTATTTGGTGAAGTATCTGTTCAGAGTTTTGGCTCATTTTAATGTTGTTCATTTTCTTATTGTTTGGTTCTAAGAATTCTTTTTTATAGTTTAAATAACAATCCTTTCTTATGTGTTTTTTGCGAATATGTTCTCTCAATTTGTGACTTGTCTTATTCTTTTGATCCCAATTTTTTTTCAAGGAAACAGTTTTGTTAGGTTATATTAATAAAACATGATCAATGTAACAGGGAAAAGGAAAGTAAAAGAGTTGGGGGATATTACTGTGGACTGGCTTGCTCAATCTCAGTTCTATTCTCTTCGAGTTAGAGATGTTAGAAAGTAAAAAACTGCATTTTTCAGGTTTCATTTCAGCTAGAATTCAGTGTGTGAAATTGGTCCATCAAGAAAATGCATTCATATGAGATTTAAAAGAAAAAGTAATTCAGAGGCAACTTTGCCATTGTTAAAGATAGCAGTGAAATTTGATATAGTGAGTATTTAAATAGAGTGACAACAGCTGGATTCTGAATGCAAGAGTCTATTGCCCTGCTTGGTGGGAATGAGAAGCAGTTGTAGGGAAACAGAGGTGGAGGCAACAGCATCCTCCTGAAGCACACTTAGGATCTCAGCTTCTAAGTGGTGCCAACTCATTGGTCTAGTGGTAACCCATTGAAGACCTGTAATAATTATACCTGATACCTGGAATTAATTATCGTAAGTATCTACTACTTTGCATTATTATTTCTGTTTGAAATAACCAAAGTGATTTTTTCCTTTTTTTCCCAAAGACTCTATTTTTTAGTGCAGCTGTAGGTTTGCAGCAAATTGAGGGAAATTTGGAGATTTCCCGTGTTGCCCAGCCCCCACATGTGCATAGCTTCCCCTACTATCAATATATTCCACCAGAGTGTTACATTTGCTACAACTGATGAACCTACATTAACACACAATTATCACCCAAAGTCATAGTTTGCATTAGAGTTCCCCTTGGCGCTGTACGTTCTATGGATTTGAACAAATATATAATGACATGTATCTACCATTATAGCATCATACAAGATTATTTTCATTGCCTAAAAATCTTCTGTGCCCTGCCTACTCATCCCTCTTTATCCCCAAAGTGAATTTTTTTCTTGTACTGGGCACTCTTCAGTTATTAAACCATTTGTAATACTTAAGATACAAACATATAAATATATTTGTGACTCTCCTATGACTTCTATAATGTGAAGATTTCATCGAAAAAAATCTTCATTTTAAAGGAAGTTAGAGTCTTTTTGGAGAGATAAGACATAGTTAACAATATTAAATAACACAATAAAATCAAAATAAGATATTAGAATTTTATATTTAAAAAGTTGGTAAAATTAATTACAAAAGTAAGAAAGAAATATTTGTTGTGGGAAACCCAGAGCATGTTTTCTGTAACGGCTGGCTGGCTTAGTATTCTCTCACTATCTTGACATTTATAACAATGGCAAAATACCAACAGAGAGAATGGTGTATAGTTATCAGAACAAGCAAAATCAGTTCCAAACTACCACTCATATGCACCTGCATTACTCAACTCTAGCTTTGGTTTCCCAATTAATTGCTTCTGCCCATCTCTGGGTATGATTATTCTATTTGACATCTTCCATTCTAACTCCTCGTTCACACCTAGTTAAAGTTCAGATTAATGGCATAGCAATAATTTTCCTTTTGGTCCAGTCTGATGGTATTTTTCCTCTTTAATGTATTAAGGGTAATCTAAATGAGGCCATTCATATTTTTAGGTCTCATTCTTCTAAACAGTATTGATGCTCTTAGGGCAGATGCAAAAGTAGAGCTTTGAGAAAGTCTCCGACCTTCATAGGATCTGAGAAAAAGGGAAGAATTATTCTGATACAAGTAAAAAGGCAATTAGGAGAGGTAGTATAATTTTATTAGTAGCATTCACTATAATAATGTTTATTCATTCATCCATCCCACGTATATTTATTTAGAGATGTCAATAAATGAGGGAAAAAAGAAATGGCCTGTGTGCTTGTGGATTTTAAACTCTACAGGGTAATAAAGTCATTACATCAGTTAACTACAAATGAGGCAAAGATGAAAAATGAAAGAAACAGTTAAGAAATTTGTAATAAAAAACCTAACCTAGCACGATCAATTAGAGACAGACTGATGCTAAGAACCTGAGAACATTTGGGAAGGTCTTGAGTCTGGAAAGAGTGTGTCCCTCTTGACAAAATAAAAGATGTCCATTTTGTTTTCAGTGCAGCTTGTGAGAGAGAAGTTAACACATTAGGCTGGATAAAAAGTCTGAGAATACACCATGTAGGGCTTTATAAGCTAAATGTAGGGATTTTACTTAGCATTTAGCTATAATTAGCAATCATAGGAAGGTGTTATTTGAGTAAGTAACGTGATCAAATTTGAGTTAATTTTGGCAGCACTTCAAAGCAAGAAGACAGAAATTTCAATTAAGAAACTAAGAAATCAAGACAGAGATTGGAATAGTTATAACAAAGGTAGTAGCAACAGAGCTGTTTAGAAAGACAGAGCAGACTAGGGAATAATTTAGGAAGTGAATACAACAGTACTTGGTGATTTACCAGATGTGTCCAGGGAGAGATAGGAACAAAAAGCCATGGGGCTATCAAGGTAGGATTGCCTGATTAATTTTTTAAAAATTACAAGGTATTCAGTTAAATTTGAATCGCAGAAAAACAATCAATAATTTTTTTAGTATACATATGACATTTGTACTATTTAAGGCACACTTATACAAAATTATTCATTGTTTCTCTGAAATTCAAATTTAACTGGGCATTATGCATTTTATTTGGCAACCTATGTCTATGGAATTAGAAATTCATGAAAGGGTGAATATTTGTTTAATGTGACAACTTTAATATCAGCAAAGTTGAGTTGGAGGTGCCAGTAAGATATTCAAGTGAAAAGTCGGAGTAGGTGGTTTAGATACATGGGTATGGATTTCAGCCAAAGAATTCTTGCTCTGAAAATTGTCTTGCTATACTGAATAAATCCTAAAACAATACAAATAGATTATCTCTAAATGTGGTATATGGAGTGAAATAATAAAGAATCTGGGGAAAAAACAATATTTAAAGGATAGATTGAAGAAGAGTCATTGAATATACAAGACAATCAGGAGAACTGGTGTCACAAAAGTCCAGGAGAACAGTTATTTGAGAAGCTGGGATTGTTAAAACAGTGAAAATCTCCCTTATTCTTTTTACTAAGCTGTTATTGCTTCCGTAGGTCTGTCTTCACCCCAGCACACAGTAGGTGTTGCTGGTTCCCCTGCCACGTCCTTACCATTTCAGGGCAGACCTGCTGGAGTCCAAGTGCTAGCATCTCTATCTCTTTGCCTGTGGGCAAAGTCTGTGTGAACCGTCAGAGACAACTTGCCCCAGGCTCACAAAAGGCCACAGTGCTCAGGAAGGAATTTCTCTCTTCCCCAGGATGGGAGCAGCTCCCATTTAAAGATTGCTCCAAGTTGGTTTGTAAATACGGTAGCACTTTTATTACTTCTGCAGCCGATCTTCTTCACTAGTTCTAATGTTCTCTAGTTCTAATTAGGTTCCAATTACTCCCAATAGTAACTTGCTTGATAACATACTTAACTATCTTCTTACCTTTCCTATCTCACTTCTTACTCTCTGGAAAATGTTTTTCAGAATTAGCAGCGAAATAAACCAATCCTTTTATCAGGATCTGATTCTGGGGAAATTCAATTTGAGATAAAGTACATTGACAGAAATCTGCTCTCTTTTTTTTTTCCAGTGAAAAATCACAGGGATAATTGGGAAATGTTAAAACCTATCAGGCCTTGAAATATTCTAAGAAATTCTGAGCATTAAACTTTCTGCATTTCCCATCTCTTAAGGATTCCCTCAAAATATTGAGACATCCGAAACATTGAGAGCTCTCCCCTAGCATCCGGCAACCCCTCTTTGATAGGAATATAAGAAGTTCCTGCCCAAGCCAACATGGAAAAAATAAATAAAAAGTACAATCTAGGTAAATGTCAGGGTGTGATTTGATGTTGGTAGCCTTTGGGAAAAGTTCCTAAACAAAGCCTAATCCAGAGCAAGGCCCTAACTCTCTCTAATTCTATGAAGGCTGAGAGGGGTGAGGAAGCTGCAGCAGAAACATTTGAAGCTAACAGAGGTTGCTTCATAGGTTTAAAAAAAAAACAAGCTGTCTGCATAATATAAAAATACAAGGGCAGCAGTAAATGCTGATGCAAAAGCTACAGTAAGTTATCCTGAAGATCTAGCTGAGATAATTGATGATGGTGGCTATAAGAAACAACAAGTTTTCCATGTAGACAAAACAATCTTCTATTGGAAAATAATGATATCTAGAACCTTCATAACTAAAAAGAAGATGTCAATGCCTCACTTCAAAACTTCAAAGATCAAGTAGGGGCTAATGTATCTGGTGACTGTAAGTTGAAGGCAATGCTCCTTTAACATTTTGAAGATCCTAAGGCCCTTAAGAATTATGATAAATATATTTTACCTGTACTCTACAAATAGAACAATAAAGCCTGGATGACAGCATCTCTGTTTACTGCATAGTTTACTTAATATTTTAAGCCCACTGTTGAGACCTATTTTTCTGAAATAAAGATTTCTTTCACAATATTACTTCTCATTGACAATGCACCTGGTCACCCAAAAGCTTTGATGGAGATGTGCAAGAAGATTCATGCTGTTTTCATGCCTGGTAACACAACATACATTTTGCAGCTCATGTGTCAAGGAGTAATTTTGACTTTCATGTCCTATTTGAGAAATACATTTCCTAAGGCATAGAAAGGATTCACTATTCTAGGTGCCATTAAGAACATTTGCAATTCATGGGAGGAAGTCAAAATATCAGTGTTAACAGAAGTTTGGAAGAAGTTGATCCAACCTTTATGGATGACTGATCATGTCAAGACTTTAGTTGAAAAAGTAAGTGTAGATATGGTGACAATAGCAAGAAATGCATAATAGAATTAGAAGTGGAGCCTGAAGATGTGAATGAATTGTTGCAATCTTATGATAGAACTTGAACAGATGAGGAGTTGCTTCTTATGGATGAACAAAGAAAGTGGTTTGTTGAGATGGAAACTACGTCTGGTGAAGATATTGTAAATATTGTTAAAATGACAACAAAGGGTTTATACTATTTTATAAATTTAGTTGATAAAGCAGTGACAACATTGGGGCGGATTGACCACAATTTTGAAAGAAGTTCTCCTATGGGTGAAATGCTATAAATACCACCGCATGTTACAGACAAATCTTTCATGAAAGGAAGAGTCAACTGATGTAGCAAACTTAATTGTCTTATTTTCAGAAATTGCCACAGCCATCTCAACCTTCAGCAACTCCTACCCCTATGAGTCAGCAGCCATCAATATTCAGGCAACACTGTCCACAAGCAAAAAGTTTACGTCTTGCTGAAGATATGTACATTTTTAGACATTATGCTATTGTACACTTATATCATAGTATAAACAAATCTTTCATATACACTCGAAAACCGAAAAATTTGTGTGACTCATGAATTTTGCAATATTTGTTTTATTATGCTGGTCTGAAACCAAACCTGCAATGTCTCCAAGATATGTCTGTATTTAAAATCACTCCATTTTTTATAATTAAAACATGAGAAACATAAAACAAATACAGAAAAGTGCACAAATATTTATACAACTTGATTATCACAATGTAAAAGAACTTGTGCAACTTTCACATAAAACACAAACCAGAATATTATTAGCACTCAAGAAACTCAGTTTTTGTTGCCTCCCACTCACGAGGCTTCCACATCAATTATTTTGACTGCTAACAAAATATAAAATTGGCTATTGTTGAAGTTTATATTATTTTATATTAATGGAATCATACAAAGATAAGATTTTTTTTCAGCTGGAATTCATTTCTTAACCATTTTTTGTGACTCTTCCATGCCACTGTATGTTACAATTGTACACTTCATTTCATTGTTATATAGTGTTCTGCTATTTCTTGAATGTCTCCTTCAACAATCATGTTGAAATTTAATTGCCTTTGTAATGATATTAAGAGATGAGACTTTTATTGAGAAATGATTAGGTCATCAGAGCTTTGCCTGCATGAAGGGATTAATGCCATTATCACGGAAGTGGGTTAGTTATTATAAGAATTCAGTTCCTTTTTCTCTCTGTCTCAAGTGCCAGCTTGTGATGTGATGCCTTCTGCCATAGGATGACCCTCGCTAGATATCAGCACCATGATCTTGGACTTCCCAAGCTCTAGAATTATGACCCAAATAAACTTCTGTTCTTTATAAGTTGTGTCATCTGTAGCATTTTATTACAGAAGCAGAAAATGCACTAAGATATGTTCCATAGCATAAATATAACACAGTTAATGTCTCTTTTCTAGTAGACATCTGGGTTGCTTCCAGTGTAGAGATATTATGAATAATGCTGCTATAAATATGCTTGTACATGTCTTTTGGTGCCCATGTACACACATTTCTATTGGGTGTAAGTCAAGAATGGGAATTGCTTGCTCAATGCTCAAGTTTAGTAGGAAATTTCATTTTTTTCCCCAAAATGATTTAATGAAAACACATTATGATCAGAAAAAATACAAGAGTATCTGTTTCTCTACATCCTAACCACTACCTGCATTGCCAGTCTATTTAATATTAGACATTCTGGTAAGATAGTAGTGGTAGCTTAATGTGATTTAATTTTTAATTTTATTTTAATGATTACTGATGAGGTTGAGTTACTTTTCATGTAATTTTTGGCCATTTTCCTAAGGTCTTTTGTGAACTGCATACTCAACTTTTGCATATATATCTCTATGGGATAATATGTCTTTTCTTACTTATTTTTTAGGAATTTTTTATACTGGATGCAAGCTGTGAATCCTACTCTATTACTTACCTTATCATATCGTTAACTGAGTTTTCAAATAGGATTTCTAAAATTTTATACGGTAAAAATTATCAATATTTTCTATATTTAGATATTTTGTATATTTTCACATTTAGATACATGATCTAATTGGAAGTTATTTTGTACTTATGTGAGAGAGAAGTCAAGTTTAATTTTTTCTTATAACTTAGGACTCAGAAAACTTTTTCTGAAAAGGATTGTGTTATGACTGCATTACTGTGATTTGTGGTGAGCACCAAGCAGCAGGGAGAAGTAATATGAACACCAAATATGCTGTTTGTAATTACCCAACTCTCCCATTGCATCATGAAAGGAGTCATAGATAATATGTAAACAAACAAAAAATATGACTGAGCATCACTAAAACTAGATATAAAATGCTAATGTTATATATTTTACATGTGTAATGAAATCTTTTTTTGTTACATGGTTGTTATTAGTTCTTCCTTAAATATCTGGTGGAATTCTTCAGTGATGTCGTTTGAGCCCAGGAGACTTTGTTATGGATGTTTTTAATTGTGAAGTCAAATTATTCAATAGAAATGGCACAATTCAGATTTTTGTCTATTCTCTTTTGGGAATTTATTTATTTCTGTAGATTTATAAATTTAATAAACTGTCTATTATTAAATTATAAATTTATTTCTTGCTTATTTTAACACAGTTGCCAAATATATTGTCATAAAGTCTTTTGTAATATTCCCTTGTTAATATTTGATTGTCCATAGGATATGTAGTTACAGAACTTCTTTCATTCCAGATATTGTTAATTTATCTTCTCTTTTTCATGTGATCCATTTTATTGATTACAAAAGCTTTTGTTTTCGTTGTTTTTAAATTTTTTTAAATTTTTTGTTGATTTTTGCTTTTGTCTTTATTATTTCTATCTGTCCTTTTATGTTGTTTTTAATTTCCTATTTTGAGTTTTTGATTTTATGGTGAAGCTTAGATCATTGATTTTAGGCTTTCTTCTTTAACATAATTTATACCAGTCATATCTATAAATTCCTTTTTAATATTATAACTATTTTCCCACATCTAAACCATTTTAATAATCGTGCTTTTATTTTTACTCAGTTCAAATGTGTTTTTAATTTACCTAGTGACTTATTCTTTGACCCAAAGCTATTTAAAGATGTGTTTGTGAATTTTTAAGATATCTTTCTGTTTTGAATTTCTAATGTTCTAAAAACAGTTCTATTAATATTCAGAGCACATCCCTTGTATTATTTTCAGCCTTCTTAATTTATTGTTTTATGATGTAGAATATAGTCTCTGTTAGTTAGTATTCAACAAGTATCTGAAAATAACCTGGGTGCCATTGTTGATGTTGAGATATTCTATACATGTCAATTTAGCTGTAGCAGGTGAATCGTATATTTCAAATCTCCTATAAGTGCTTTTCTATCTAGTTGTTCTATCAGTTGCTTTCATCAAAGTATTAAAATCTTTAACTGTAATTGGGTTTATGTATTTCTCTTTTCTGTTCTGTCAGTTTTTGCCTCATATATTTGAAGTTCCGTTAGGTTCTGGTATGGTTTCTGGATTTCCTCTTTTACTAGGAAATATTCCCTTTATCGCTAGTAATATTGCTTGCTCTGAAGTCTCTTATATCTGTTATTAATATAGCCACAATCTTAGTGTTTATGTATCTTTTTTGGTTGCTTTAATTTCAACCTATTTGTGCTTTTATATTTAAGGTGCATTTCTTATAACAAGAATGTAGCAGAAATTTTAAATTAGTCTGACATTCTCTATATATTCTGATAGTTTCTGTCTTTTAATTCATTGGATTTAAGTGCTTCATATTGCTTTATATTTTCTAGATGCCCTTTATGTTTTCTGTTCTTTTTTTCACTGCTGTATTTTGGCTTAGTGAGCATGTGTTAGTTTTTTGGATTAATTTTATTTCAAATACAGGCTTCTTAGATATGCTTTGTTAATTTATTTTTTGTTACTCTCAGATTTATATTATGTACCTTATCAAAGTTTATCTTCAAATTATTAATATTATATGGCACTTCACCTAGAACATAAAATTCCCATTACAGCAGAGTTCTATTTCTACCTAATATCTTTCATGCTATTGCTGTCTTATATTCTTCTTTTACATGTTTATAAACATCACAGAAATGTTACTTTTCTGCTTAAAAATCAGTGATCCATAGAAATTGTAAGTAAGAAACCCAAATTTTATATACTTACTACCATATTTACCATTTCTGACGCTCTTCCTTGTGCACATGGAAGTTTCCATCTGTTGTCTTTTCTTTCTCTTGAAGAATTTATTTTAATGGTTCTTTTAGGGCAGGGATGCCAATGAATTATCACAGCTTTTGTTTGTCTAAAAATCAATTTTTACCTTGTCTTCATCTCTGAATTATATTTTCTTTAAAGATGCTATTCCGTTGTATTCTGGCTTAGAGAATTTCTGATGGAAAGTTTGCAATAATTCTTATCTTTGTCTGTCAGTATGTCATATCCTTTTTTCCTCTAGCTGCTTTTAAGACTTTTATCACGTTTTCAGCAATTTAGTTATTATGTATTTATGTGTGTGTGTGCACATATAGTGTGTGATCTTATTCCTGTGTGGATGTTTATTCTTTTGGGAGCTCCCTGAGTTTTTTGAGTCTGTCGATGTGTATTTTTTCAAATATGAGACATTTTTGTCCACTATTTTTTAACATACTTCTTCTGTATCCCCCATTTCTCTTCTCCTCTGGGTCAAGAATTATTTGTATGTTAGACAACATTTTTAGGCTTTACTCTCTATATGTATTATAGATCCTTTCTTTATAATGATTTAATGATGTTTAATATTTTTGATGTGGAATTTCTACTTGGTTCTTTTTGTTCTTCTACTTCTCATTATGTTTATTTGTCACTTTAAATACACATATGAAATTATAATAGGTATTTTCCCATTCTTTTCTACTGGCTTAATTATCTCTTTTATTTCAGTGACTTTCCTCTTGAATAATGTTTTTCTTTGGTTTTGGGTTGAGTTTTCCTGATGTTGGTATGACTGGTAATTTTTATCTGATGCTGCCGAGAGTAGACATTACATAAAGATGTCTAGATTTTTATCTCCTTTAACAATTATTCAATTTTCTTTTGGCAGGCACACATGGGTCAATCAGATACCTGTGAGTCATGTTTTATGCTACAAAAAGGCAGTGTTTGACTACTCTTCACTAACCACTAAAGCCAGATTTCTCCAGAATCTGTATTGAATGATCATTACATATTGCTGGATTATTTTACATTTATTTTTGTAAGTTAAATTTTTATATTCTTTTTTTATTAACATATTTCTTTAACTTCAGAGTATTATGTGGGTACAAATGTTTTTTCTCTTCCTTTTCTAGTTCTTTGAGACTTGTCATTATATTTTTAATTTGTCATTTTTCTGTGTTTTTGACGTATGCATTAAAGACTATGAATTTTCCCCTTAGGTCTGTTTTTGCTGAATCCCATAGATTTTTATAGCTTGTATTTCCTTTGCCATTAAGTTCAAGGAATCTTTTAACATCCATCTTAATTTCATTATTGATCCAATAATCATTCAGCAGCAGGTGGTTTAATTTCCATAACTTTGTAGAATTGAGTGTTTCTCTTGGAGTTGATTTCTAGTTTTATTCCCCTGTGATCTGAGAAGATAAATGGTATGATTTCTATTTTTTTTTAAATTTGTTGAGCCATGTTGTGTGGCCTAAAATATGATCAATCTTGGAGAATGTTCTATGTGCTGATGAGACGAATGCATATTCAGTAGTTTTGGAGTAAAATATTCTCTAAATGTCTGTTAGGCCCATTTGTTCTAGAGTCCCATTTAAATCCTGTGTTTCTGTATTTATTTTCTGGATGATCTGTCTAGTTTTGTCAGTGAGGTGTTGAAGCCTCTGCAATTACGATGTTGCTGTTTATCTCTTTGCTTAGATCTAGCAGGGTTTGCTTTATGTTCGGTACATAAATATTTAGGATTGTTATGTCTTCTTGTTGAACTTCTTATACTTCTACTAGCCTGGCATGGTATTTTGGTTATTCAATTCTACATTTTTCCAATTTGAAAGTATTTATGTGAAATTATCATTTTCTCTTTTTTGATTACTTGTCAGCAATTGCCTGTTGAACCTACAGGGCTGAAATTTTTATAATTAGATTTTTAAATTCTATTTCAACTAGTTTAATGGCTAAGTGATTATTTTATTTTTCATTCAGCATTTGTTAATGCACATATATACACATCCACAATTATGTTTGGAGATAAAAAGTTAGTATCCATACTGCTTCACTGCTTTTCTTCTTAAAAGCCCAATTTGTCCAGCTCATAAACCTGGAAAGAATAAATGGTGTCTCACAGTAGATTGCTGCAACCTTAATAGTGTGGTCCCGCACACGGAGACCCTCCATTCCCAATATTATTGAAGTTACTGACTTCATTCAGTCAGCAACCAGTAAATATTTTCCTACTATAGATTTGGCTACTGTGTCCTGTTTTGTGTCTCTTTCAGCAGCCTGTCAGTCTTACTTTGCATTTACCTCTAAAGAGACAAAATATGCTTTTACCTGGCTACCTGTTGGGCTAGTGCAACAGCTCTGTCATAACACACAATCTTTTCAAGCAAGATCTTAAGTGCATCCAACTTTTTTCCAGGAGTACAGGTATGATGTTGCACTGATAACATTCTCCTCCAGGGAGATTCATTTGACACTCTAATTAAGGGTATACAAATACCAAAGGACTTACAAAAATGAATGAGCCATTGTTCCACACATGGTGGAACAATGATC
This sequence comes from Lepilemur ruficaudatus, assembly GCA_963574885.1. Lineage (NCBI taxonomy): Eukaryota > Metazoa > Chordata > Mammalia > Primates > Lepilemuridae > Lepilemur > Lepilemur ruficaudatus. Next base: position 76,325 of record CAUYRT010064148.1, on the reverse strand, counting down.
TCATCATGTTGGTTAAATTCTTGAAAATTGTTTGGTGAATTGAGGGTCCCACCATCCCTGGCACTGTCAAGAAATAGCTAGTGATTTGCTGTCAACTTCTTTTAGGACTTTTTGGCTTCAACATATTCCTTTCTTTTTACAAATTTTACTTAAGACCATTTGTGTTTTTACTTGTAAACCTGCCTTCCATGGGGCACCTCCAACTGGCTCTAGTGGCTGTCTGAATTGTCATACAACAGATAATCACATTAATGCTTCCATGTCTCCTTCATTGGAGAGGTTTTACAAACCTCCTCTCATGCTCCCTGGAGTCTCTGGACCACCTACAATAAGACGTTCATAGGCTTCTGATGCAAGTGAAAGCCCTCCTCAGCTCAACGTATATGCCATTAGCACTGTGAAGGCTGAACATACACTAGACTCTCCTGGAAATAGAGGCTTTCACAGGCTCTGAGTCTGTGACTGTCTATATCCATCTGTCCTTAATGCCTTAGGTCATGGAATCAGCACCCCACAAGCTCAGCATAGCTGCTTAGGCTGCCTTTGTGCAGGATGGAGCCAAACCCTGAACCTGTTGGCATATTCCACCTGCAGGATGGGGTGGCCTCCCCTGTCCTTAGTGCCTTGCAGGATGCCATGGTACTAGAAGAGATCAACACTCACCTAATCCCTTGGTTATCTAAAGAATCCCTTGAGATCAACTGAATGAATAGAAATGGGGGCTTGATTAGTAGACTTTATGGGTGGTGTTTGACATTATAATACATGATAAAATTTAGCAGAATGTTGCTACTTTCCATCCTTTAACAAGTATGTCTCTGATAAAAAATAGGATCCAAGGGTCAGCATATTTAGCCAAACATCAATCAGCTGTCTTAGTACTAGGCCCATTTGCCAACAGTTTGACCTATCTGCGTATTTTTACCAACTCTTGGGTATTGCCTAGGAGTGTAGCCATTTGGCTAAAGATTTCTGGGAATCTCTTGCTTCACAAATACCCCAAATATAAATCAAGGTAAACAATGCTTCTACATATGCCAAGGATACAATACAAGGTCTCTTCTGGATATTTGTTTTCTCCTTTGAGGAGTTCCAGACGTTAGTGATAGTAACCAAGACACTCATTCCACTTCTTAGAATACAAGACCTTGGGCTGTTGAAGACCTTCAAGGGAAAGCTCACTCCCCTCTAGGCCCCAGGCAGCTAGCTTAATTGAGAGCATAACTGATTCCTCAAAGTATGCCTACTTAAGTTACAAAGTGGCAAATTGGCCCCCCAGTGGGTGTCACTATTGTCACAGGCATTGATTAGTATAAATTCATGCCTCTGGAGACATGCATTTTCTACATCAATGCCACAGAAGTATCTCAATTGCCTTTATTGAGTATAAAGTAAGACACCTCTGAAGTTCCTGTTTTTAATGATTAGTTCACCATTTTGCAGTCTCCCTGTGGTCAAGTGCCTAGTTCACTTCCTAGGGAGGAATTTCCCCTCACTTTAAGTGTTAACCATCACTAAGGTTTAAATTGATTTTAAGGCAACACAGTCTCAATCTGATATGAGTTTTGAATTTAAAATTCAATATTTTGTGCCAACTTTATATTTGGTAAAATCAGGAGGATCTCTAATGGTCTTACTGCAAGTCACTGTACCCACTCTGCCCCCATGGATAAGGTCTTCTAGTCAAACAACTCTCCTCATCATGGGGACCAGGCATAGTGTCTGCTTATCCCTGAGTAGCAATTCCCTGTTAGCCTCCAAAATCATTCAAACAAGCCAATCATCATCTTCCTGCAGGAATTAGGGATCATATCACCCTCTTGTTACTTCAAAGTCTATGTCTGATAGCCCCTGCTTGTTCCTTCTGTGCCCAGCTACAACTCCCAATAACCCTGCACTGTGTGGTATGCTCTACTATCAGACTGTGAGTTTATATGACTAACAACCTCTTATAGATCTCATCTATCCAGTGTTGGGTATCATGTGTTTGGCCATCTCCATAACCCTAATATGTGAAAACCTCCATCACCAATGTGATGAAGAGTAGGAAATCAAAACAGGATCTATGAAATACATGCCCATCTCTCTCTCTCTCTCTCTCTCTCTCTCTCTCTCTCTCTCTCTCTCTCTCTCTGTCTCTTTTGCTGTGAGAAGCACTGTGTGTTGATACCTTAAAAGAAGATGAACACCTGAAGAAGACCCAGAGACACACAGGAAGAATTCCATGTGACAATGAAGGCAGGAATTAGAGTTGTGCAGTTGCAAGCCAAGCAATGTTAAAGATTGCTTGCAAACCACTAGAAGCTGGGAAGATGCAAGGAAAGATTCCCTTGCAGGTTTAAGAAGGATTATGACTCTGTCAATACCTTGATTTCAGGCCTCTAGCCTCCAGAACTGTGACACAATAAATTTCTCTTATTTTAAGCCACCCAGCTTGTGGTACTTTGTTATGACAATCCTAGAAAACTAATATTCTGGGTTTTGCCTTTAACCTGTTATCCTTTGGGCATTTCCTAATAAATACTCAAAGCCTTTTTTGATTATGTGATCACTTGGTTAATATGCTCTAGTTTACCATATTAATATAGATGTTTTCTTTGTTTCTTTTTTCTATTGGTATTTACAGTTTTTAAAGCTTGGTAGATACTTGAGAGTAGTCAAAATTTGAGGCTTTTGTTCTTTAGCCTGAAAGTATTACTTTAAATTCTAGATCATCAGCAACTTGTTACTTCCTCAGTTTTGATTTTTTAAAAAAATTAGTTTACTATTTAGGCCATTTATTTTTACAATTTTGTAAAAGATTCTGACTCTTGTATATTTGTGAAAGATACTGTTTTCTCAGAAATAAAAATAGCATAAATTCTTGAACTACTGAAACTCTTTCAGAGATGTACATTTTCCTTCACTTTTTGGCATTTATTATTATAAATAAATCTGGGGCTAACTGATTTGTATGTAACCATCAATCTTCTCTGAATTGAGCCTTATAAATATTCATATTTAGGAATTTAATGCATAAAATGATTATTTTCATTACATATTATTACCTTTATGAATTTATTTTATTCTTCAGAAATACCAATTATCCATAATTTGAATTTATATTACCTTTCCTACATATGAATAATTTTCTTAGATTTTATCTTGTTTTTGACCTTGTTGTTGTAATCTGAAGGTCTTCCTGAATTTGGCCTTTTACATAATAATGGCATTTTTGATTTCACACTTTTGAATCTAATAAGACTTGAAACATCTCATTATTTTTTCTTTCTTTATTAACATTTCTTGAGTCATTAAATATCCTTTTTTTCCTTGCTGCTTCTCATCCAGTTTTTAAAAATATCTTTTTCAATGGCTTTATTCCACCATTTTCCTGTCTTTTACTTTTGGTTTTAGAGATGTCAAACCTTCTTAAATTCTATTATGAATTTAGAACAAATATTTCCTAAATATGTTTGCAGTATTTTTTTCAAAACCACATTGTTCTTCTTCATCACCATGGCCATATTCTCATTATTTTTTTTTATCGATTTAGACTATTTATTGTATTTCTTAATGAATTTCTTAACATTCATGTCACTCTTTAATCATATTCTCATTATTTTTAAAATATTTACTTACCCTTGAATAAGAAGCTTGGTCAGGCTCATGTGAATTTTTAAACTCTTTATTCTTCAATGTTAGTTACTGTTTACTTTTTATCTCTTCAATATTACATATTGTTCTTAATATATTAGAATATCTCAGGGAGCTTTTGTTGATTTGGAAAGGAATGCTCAACATACTTATATTGGTAATTTGTTCTCATATTGGAAATCTGCTTTTTTGATGAATACTTCCCTTCTGATATGTGGACTGTCTTTCTCCCAAAAGAAAAGAAAGCATGGGGGTCTTATTTACCTACTTAATACAGGTTCTTCATTCAAACACAAAATTATGTATATATTTAATTTAATTTATTCTGCACTATGTATGGCTATGCATTGAATCATTTATCAGTTCCATTCACTTTCTGTCATCTTTTCCAAGTATTTTAACACTTCATTTCTAGACATCATTGTATTAAAACTTTTTAGATAAAATTTATTACTAATCACATAGCTAGAAAAACAAAAGCTTTAACATTTTAAAAATTATCTCTAATATTGAAACATTGATCACAAGTTAATTTAAAAGTTGACAAAACCATAAGTTTTAAGGCCAAGCCATACGTTTTAATATCAAAAATATTTTAAATATTTTAAATATTTCAAAAATACGAAATAATTGCAGTGATAAAACATTTTATTTATACATATATATTTAAACATAAGCATCATGGATTTAATTTGTTTTCATTAACTCTATATACTGTTTCTTATAACTTCCTGGGATTAAAGTAATATTATGAAACCAAAAAGATAAATAAATACTGTTTCAGGCTAGTAGAGTTTGCAGATTTTGTCTCAGGTCATAAAGTTTGCTTACACTCTTTATGTGATTCAAATCAAAGGTAACTATCAGATTGGCATCTTTTTCATGTATTAAATTAACATGAAATCCTTCACTTGGTTTAATTTCCAACAATCTGGTTCTTGAAGTTCTGTTTGGCCATAGTGAACATAGCACATTGACATGTCATTATCCCAATTGGCCTTTTCTGTTAGAATTATTGAATTCCCATATATATGGAGATGGTTGATTTACACTAAAGTAGTTGTGTTGCACAATAAAGAGAGGGAAGCATGAAGTATGATACCAGTTCATGCAGAACAGCACAATTCTTTCTGCTATAACTCATTTTTACTACTAATATCATACCCACTTATACAAAGTAACCAACCCATCCATTTCAGTCCCTACTTATATTGCATTTCTGGAAATATTATTTCCAAAATATACAATGTATAATCCATGCTCTGACTTTGAAAAATTAGTAATTGGCACTCTCTGTGTTTATTGTATAAAGACTATTAAGCCAGAATATTAGATATTTAGCATTAAACTAAATAAAAGTGTAGTTTTTTATTATTATAGCTTATTTTAAAATAATACCTAATAAAAAAGTGCTTATCAAAGCTCTAAGACCATTACTGCATAATAAATATAAATGTCCTAATTGAAACGAGTAATTTCCACAAAATTATGGTGTTGCTCTAATACAGGAATGTTTTCCTTAGCCCTGTTGGAGAAATTCATGGAAATATATGATAATAAAATCTAAGTGCTGCTAATTAAGTAAATATTATTCATATCTGGGGTATTACATATTAATAAAGGTCAAAAATGCAATATTTCATTTCTGAATATTTTTCTGACTAGATGAGTCAGAGACATCTTCTAAATTTCTTATATTGGAAATGTGATTTTCTTGGTGAATACTCCCCTTCTCATCAGTGGACTGTTTTTCTCTCAAGATAAAAAAAATCTAGAGGGACACTATTTACCTACTTAATCCAAGTTCTCTATTCCAACATAGAATTATGTTTGTTTTTTAAAATTAATTAACTTATTTTTTTATTTCAGAATATTAGGGAGGTATAAGCATTTTTGTTTTTGTATAATGCTCACGTCAGGGCTTTTGGTGTACTCATCACCTGAATAGTGTTCATTGTACCCGACAGGTAGGTTTTTAACCCTCTTCACTTTTCCCCACCCCCTTTTTGATTTCCAATTCTTTACATCTCTTTGTGCCCATGTGTGCCCGTTCATTAGCTCCCAGTTATTAGAGAGTACATGTGGTATTTTTCCATTCCTGAGATACTTCATTCAGGATAATGGTCTCCAGTGCTATCCAGTTTCCTTTTTATAACTGAGTAGTGCTCCATGGTGTATGTATATACCACGTTCTCTTAATCCACTCATGAACTGATGGGCACTGAAGACTCTACTGTTAATGAGAGATTTTATCAAATTAACTGGATAATAAATTTATCAAAATTAAAAAGAATCTATGAAAATTTTGTTGTAACATGGAAAAATTCATAAAATATAGTGATAATATAGTGATAAAAGAAAAAAGCTGGTTACCAACGGAATGTAACAATGTAAAATAAAACATAATTGCACATAGGAAAACTGATTAAGAAGACATACAGCAAATGATTATAACATTGTGGTGAGATTATATGAGATGTTTTCATCCTATTGTAGATTATTCACTATTTTTCAAACTAAAAACTATATCATTATTAAAAATATTAAAAACTTGATTAGCAATCACAAAAACCCACTTAATATATAGCAAAGTAGATGTCCTGCCTGAAGGATTTCAAATAACGTAAATTATTTTGTAAAAAAAAAAAAATCATACTTGAAAGGATAAAGGGAATTTAAAATGAGGAATATTTATGCTTAAAACATGGAAAATTCATACACTATTTGCTAAGTGGTTCGGCAGTAACTTTGCCTTACAGGTGCTTGCCAGCCTACTGGTGGGCAAGAATGGAAATGTCAGGGTAGACCCTGTGCAGGAAAATCAGATTATTTCCTGGGTCTCTCTCCTGATCACATAAAATGATTGTTATTTATGGAGGGACTGCTCATTTTTCTTAGGATCAGAAAACCCTGCAGATAAATCTGTTCTTCTGCTCTGTTTGCACGGCACAAAAATACCCACACAACAGCCTTCAAGGAAACTGTGGCATCCTCAGCTGATGGTTGTTTGCTCAGTATTGTTAAATCCCAAAAGGACAGTGTATAAACATAATATTTGCTCATTTCCCTTTAGCAGGCATAATAGCAATATTTGTGAAAGCTTGCAAAGAGCCACTTGATGCAAGAGCCAGGTGACCATAAATGACAGAGGAAATTCACCTGAATTGGTTCAAGATGTGTGTTGCTGGGAAACTATGTCCAGGGGCGAATACGCATATTGATTCTTGGGAAATGGTGATGCTAAGTAAATGAATAGACAGGTGCAGCCACACAAACGCCGTTTAGCCTCTCCTCCCCCCCCCCCCGCCACCCGCCCTTAGATAATAGGCCTGCTCTTGTTTTGTATTAAAGCTGATGGAAGATTTTGAGGAAAGGGAAGAAAAAAGGGATGATCATTTGCTATGATTGTCATAATTATTACTTAGGTGCTTTTACCAGGCTCTTTAGCATACATCTGATTTTCAAAACAACTTTTCCCTTTTTCCAAGTGAGGAAATTGCAGCTCAGAGAGGTTATTTCCCCAGGGTCACACGGTAAAAGGCAGGGCTAGGATTTGGAAGTTGGAACTGTCAGATTTCAGCCTGGGCTTTTTTCCCCACAGCTGCCAAATGATCATTTCCTTGTGATCAGAGAAAAATATTAAAATAACAAGCGATTTCTTGGTGGAGACAAAAGGGTGCTGAACATGGCTTTAGATTCTGTTTGTGGAAATTGGATGTATATTTGCCAGTAGAAACTCTTTCTGGTGTTTTCCTAATATTTAATAGAGGAACATATTTTGGGTCCCGGTTAGATTTCCAGAGAATAGAGGGCAGGGACATATCTCCATTGGGTTCATGGTGCCTATTGCAAAACAGGAGCAAATGGCACTAACCAGGCTTCCAGGTTTGGAGCCAGTGAGATGTCCCTTGTTAGCTGTGTGACCCTTGGGAACATCAGGCCGTCTGAGCTTCATCTATATACATGGGGATTATGGCACCATAATGTGGTGGAGGTGTTTAAGGGGGCCTGGATTTTATTCCACAGTCCTGAGAGTAAGAGTCAATTATTTTTCTAAATCAAATTTAACCTGACTTCAACCTCTATTTGAAGCTCAGACCCCACTCTGCCTCACAGCTGCTCCCAAGGCATGGCTTTTGGTGGTCAGGAATAGCATTGCTCAGGAGTGGGCCAAGAGCTTCTACCACCCAAGAATATTCTTCCCAAATCCCTCTCCTTCAGTGAAGGGCATGGCTTGCCAATGCATGGTGGGACTGTTACTACTGCAACGGGACATTGTTTCATAGGTACACTGAGAGATAGTTTTTGTTTTTTTATTTCAAGAGTTATATAGTTAATATTTATTAATAATTCAAGCTAATATATTAAGCCCATGATCTATAGCTTGCTTTTAAAATAACTTTAAGTTAAAATATGAGTCAATATTAAGTGAATAATAATTTCATAATATTACCATCTGTAATACTGCAAAAATCTTGAAGGGCTGCAGTGATTCCTAATGTCTGGGAGACATTTGTCTAGGCACTGTCCAATGGAAATATTAATATCATGTGAGTCACAAATGCAAACCACCTATGGGTTTGTAATTTTAAATTTTCTAGTAGCCATATTAAAAAAGAAATAGGTGGCATTAGTTTTTAATAATTTATCTAACCCAGTATATCTAAACTACTACTGAATATGCAATCAATATAAAAATTATTTAAGATATTTTACAATCTTTTTTAATACTGTCTTTGAAACATGCATTTTAACCTGTATGTATTTTAAACTTACTGTGCATCTTATTCAAACTATGTTTCAGGTGCTCGTTAGCCACATATGGTTGCTCTACTGCAGACGGCAGATCTAGAAGGAGGAGAGATTCTGCCACTTGGGCCTTCAAATCCCACAGTGGCTTTCACCAAACATGTTTTTGCTCAAGTAACTCCAAAAGAATTTTGGAAAACTATGTGTGCCCCCACGCTCCTCTGCCTCACACACACATTGGTAGATTGATTGCTATAATTGCATAAGATTGAATAGTTATAAAGGATATAATTTGCAGTGTCTTTTAAACACTGACTTTAAAGCAAAACTATAACAGCATTTTCAGAATAGTCAGTGGAATGTAAATACTATAGCACCCTACTGTCATCCAGTTGTACAAATCATTAAATAAGCTCTTCCTTTTCTTTATTTTTCTTCTTAAACTTGCATCTCTCTCTCTTTCCTCTACATAACTTTATCCAGAGTTCTCTTATTCATTGTCCCAGACGAGCCTCTCTTCAAAAAGAATTTGTAAGGCCGGTGCTCGGTGGCTCACGCCTGTAATCCTAGCACTCTGGGAGGCTGAGGCGGGAGGATCGCTCAAGGTCAGGAGTTCGAAAAAGAATTTGTATATTAATTTAAATTGAAGAAATATTTTTCTGTGACCATAAGTCTTTAAATGTTATTAAATTATCCTGGATTGAGTTATCTTTCCATTATTAGTAGTTTATATTGTATCACAACAAAATAAATATGTCAAAAAATTTGATAATTATTAAACAGTATAATTTTATTGGAAATCCATTTCTTTCTTTCTTTTTTTTTTTGAGACAGGAGTCTTGCTCTGTTGCCAGGCTAGAGTGCTGTGGCATCAGCCTAGCTCACAGCAACCTCAAACTCCTGGGCTCAAGAGATCCTCTTGCCTCAGCCTCTCAGGTAGCTGGGACTACAGGTGTGCGCCACCATGCCCAGCTAATTTTTTTCTGTGTTTAGTAGAGACAGAGTCTCACTCTTGCTCAGGCTGGTCTTGAACTCCTGACCTTGCTCAGGCTGGTCTTGAACTCCTGACCTCAAGCAATCCTCCTGCCTTGGCCTCCCAGTGTGCTAGGATTACAGGTGTGAGCCACCGCACCCAGCTGGAAATCCACTTGTTAAAAACAGAACTGGTTCTGCCTCCCTACTGGATCATGTAGCCATGGATGAATATTATTTATTGCTAGAACGAGACAAGATTCGGAATCAATTCTATTCCAACTTTTGTTTTTATAGATGTAAGCACTGAATCGATGGGAATAGCAGGAGTTTTGTTTTTAACAACTCACTTATTTACCTGGCTTCCAAGTTATATATGGAAAATTACATCATGCATAATATATAATAACATATAAAATAATATAAAATTATTTTAAATGTTGTATAAGCTGACAATGTGATTAGGTCCTCCTTCAATTTTGATAAAAACAAATAATTGAGAGCTACTTGGCTTACAAAAAGATACATTACCCAGTCACTATTGTTACTGTCTACACAGATGCCAACATTCTAAACTGTCCTTTTGCAGGGTGCCTGGGGCAATATATCATAGGAAGATACGGGATGCCTGAGGCGGATGACTTTGTTTTGGTAAAGTCAGAGCAGAGCAGGGCAATCATGAAAGGGGAGAAGGGAGAGGAGATCTGCCACAAGCGGATCCCTCTGGACAAAGTGCAGGTGGACACTGATGACATGGAAATTGGCCAGCACCCCCTGGAATTAGGCTTGATGCTGGAGTCTTGAGACAAGGCAACAAGGGAAAAGGACCTGCCTCAGGAGAACAGGCATGAAGAAAATGATCATTCCTGATCATCTGACCATTCTTTTTTTTTCCCCTGGGGGTTAGAATGATGGGTTGGTCCAGCTGTGGCTCTGGAATTCAAGCTACTCACTAGCTGAACAAATTACTGATATTCTACAAGTAAAACCAGTTTCTTCCTCTACAAAATGGGAATAGTAGTTCTTACCTCTTAAGGGCTTTAGAAAGCTTCCCTGACACCGTGACTACAAAGTACTATTTCCCACTAGTTTCCTGCTAAATTTCTCTCATCTGTTTCGCCAATAATCATCCCTGTTCATTTACATTTGACAAGTTATGTTGCTCTGTGCATTTCAGCTGATGACAGAGATCAGTTCCCACTTTTTCCCTGGGATGTAACCTAGGTCTAATTAAGCTAATCTTCAGATGCATTTTGCTTCTCTGTAACTGTCTCTTTTTGTTTTCAATAGGTAAGGTTTTGGTTTAATCTTGACGCATTATAAGGAATCAATCTGAGAAACTTAGATGGGCCGAGGTAAGGGCAGTTAAGAGTGGAGAGTAAGTATATTTCTGGGTATTCCTTACCCCATTTTGTAGACTTCTCCAACTACTGACATCCAAATAAATGCAGACTTGAATCAGTAAAATCCTAAACTAACTGGAAAGCCAGGACAGGGAAGAAAATATATGAAAAGAAGGATTTCTTTTTAAATGCCTTCTTCCATGGGTTGCAAGCAACAGGGCCACTAATGAGGGTTTGATGAGTTTAGCGGGGCTTTGCTTGCCCTAGCTTTTCAATGGGAAAATTTGGTTTTGAATTAGTGGAAACTCAATTTTAATTTAAAGTGTACACATGCAGACCAAAACGGTGAGTGGGTTACAGACTAGAGAGAAAGATTTCAGGACATCTCCAATAGGACACAGGAACAAGGAGGAGGTCTACGTAACGGCAAAATCAATCTTCAGTGCCCTCGGATGTGGGTTTTCACACATTCCAGCCACGTCCTTCTCTGATGCTGATAACAATATTTCTCCAATTCCCCTGTGGGCTGTAATGACGTGTTATAGAAGCACAAACTACTGGAAGTTTTAAAATTGGATTTCATTTTTATTGAATTATCAATTACACATCTTTCAACAGGCTTTGGCATCTAGAATGGATAACACATAACAACCGTCATTCACTGAGCACCAAGAATCTGTTGGGCACCAGTGATGGGCCCCCTTATGTGAGTTATTTCTTTCAACTTTAACAAAATTCAAGTATACTTATATACAAAAAAGTGCCTACAGCATAAATGTAAAGCTCAGTGAATTATCACAAAGTGCACACCTATATGTCTACTTCCTGCGTCCCTGCCCACATCACAGAAGTTCCCACTGCGCCTGTCCCCAGCAAGACCATCCCCTCCCCTCAAAGATAGCCACTATCCTAACTTGTAACATTTCAGACTAGTTTTCCCTGTTTGTGGAACTTACATCAATGGAATCATATCATACATGTTGTATTTTTAGCAATAATTTCAGAAACTTTGCAAAGAGAGTATTATTATTCTCATTTTCTAGAAGACGAAAATGAAGTGCAGAGTGGTTAAGGGACCTGTCCAAGGTCACACAGCTTCTAATAAGTGGTTCTAAATGGGATTCCACCTAGGCCTGTCTAAATGCCAAAATTGTGTTCTTTCTCTGCAGCATTGCCAAAATCAGAACCAATGAGTTTCAAAGGCTCTTTATAAGAAAGTAAAAATCCCTTTCCTTTTAATCTCTGCCACTGCTCCAATTTCCATGGAAAGACAGGATTAGCCCGGCATTTAACTGTGGCTTTCTTGTTTCACTTGAAGGAGTGTAGAGAAGGGATACGGGGTGTGGGTTGAGTTTCTTTGCCATCTGATCACTTCTTAATTTCCGTCCGATCTATGTTCAATTGGATACCGCTCCCCAGCCTGGTCCCCAAAGGGCTTGTTCTCTTTCATAGTTTGAGTTTATTTAAGGTTGGTGATAATAACATATGTACAAGGCTGGGAACATTTTTGTAATTCCCTCCAAGGTTTTGGCTGTATGGGGTAGATCCTGGAGCTTTTATAATATTCTCAGAAACAGGGACAGTCATGAGAGCCAGATGGTCCTTGAATGATAGAAGTTTGGAATATACTGTTTAAACACAGGCTGTTAATGTGTTAGAATTCTAGAAGGTCTCACTGATGTTTCAATTAAACCCTATCTCCAAACCTGCTTATAAAACTTACAACTAACTGCCTACTCCTGTGTAATTCTGTGTAGATTTCAATAAGAACGTTTTTCTATATATGCATATAAGGAAAAGCTCGCCAGTTTGGAAGTATGTTTTATTTCTTTAAATAATAATTAATATTATTAGTGTGTATATATTAATAATTAAAGTGTGAAGAGCAGATTTCAGCAGGTGTGGAAGAAGCCAAAAGAAGAGGAAAGAAACAGGTCAAGTAAAACCAGAAAGTTAAGAGAAAGAAAATGAAGCACCTTGAAAAAGAAAGTTTACACAATTTTCCTTTTAGAGTCCCCTTAACTTTGCAAATATATAGACCCATGGGATGCTATTTCCCGAGAGCCAGGACCTACTGACTGATCTTGCTGGGATATACCGGTTTCTCTAATATGCCATCAAAGCCTTTCTCATCTTCCCCACGCCACATTGTACATGGAAGCCAAAGCCAGTTCTGTTCAGAGGCTAAATGGGGGACTATTCTTTTTAAATTTTTTATTTTACCACTTGCAAACTGGGCAGCCCCTGAACCAGAATAGGTTCAGAGAGACTCCCCCAGGGGACTTCTTATTTGTTGGAAATTGAGTATCACTGAGGCTTTCTTGCTCAAAAATACCTTCCTAAAATTCAAACATTTTTATCTCTAGTGTTCCTCATGAAAATGTGAATCTGATACCTGAGTAGGACTGTATGTTAACTCAGAACTTTTTCCTGGAACAAGATGGTATAAACAAACGGATATAACATGGATATTAATTATCATAGTCCATAGACTTAAAAAAGCAATTTGTACAATGCAGGTGGAGTAGGGAGAAATTTTAAGACTTTGTATAAACACAGTGCATACATTTTTGGTCAGGAGTTTCCTGTGTGGACTAAGCTTTTCCGCAAATATTAAATGATATTGAACTTTAACAAATAGCTAAAAGTTGGTTTAGGAAGCTTCAAGATTTTTGAGATAACGTGTAGTGGAGGGAAAATGTTAGTATGAATTAATACAGAATTCTTTCGGGGTGCAGGGAAGAGAACTATCTTTGATAAGCAAAAAGTCTTTTGGGGGCAGAAAGTACAGGAGCATCAGGGTGGAGCTAGGCTGGGGCCGTAGAGATAGAGTAGCTAAGTTACAGTGTAAATAGACAGGGATGTGGACAGATGGTTGAGAAGGAAGGAAGGGCTAAGCAAATAGGGCTAACCTTGAGAAGAGGGACTTGGTCCAAGAGTGATCCAGCATCTGGTGGGAGTCAGGAGCCCAAGTAGGGCTAAAGTGGAGGATGGCCAAGGATCGTCTGGTATTTAATTTTCAATTCTCTACAATGACATCAGTATATTTTATGTGATGTCAGGGAATTCTTTTTTTTTATTATTTTTATTTTTATTTTTAGTAGAGACGGGCCTCGCTCTTGCTTAGGCTGGTCTCAAACTCCTGAGCTCAAATGATCTGCCCGCCTCAGCCTCCCAGAGTGCTAGGATTACAGGCATGAGCCACCGTGCCCAGCCTGATGTCAGGGAATTCTTACTCAAACTGTCATAGTAGTTGTGGATAGATGACTGTTAATGCAATAGAGTTATCATTAAAAATTTGACTTGATAATTATATTCATTGTGATGTGGTTTAACTTTCTTTTGTATCAGTTAGTGTGTTTGGCGGCTGACGATAGGGATTCAGACACGAGTGGCTCAGTATCTTGTTTTGTTTTGCTCAAGTAAGTCTGGACAGTGGTGACCCAGACTGGAATGGAGGCTTGGCTGTGTCAGCAAGGACTCAGGATCTTTCCATCTTTCTGCTCAGCCATCCTGAGCATGATCTAGCGGCCTCTGTGATCAAGATGGCTAATCCACTTCTAGCATGGCCTCTGCACTCCTGGCAAGAGAAGAATGTTATAAGCATAAGGAGACCTATTAGCTGAGCACTATCTGCCCCCTTTTAAAGGCTTTTCCCAGAAGTGCCATCTAGCAACTACTGATAACTCACTGGACAGAACTACAACATGTGCCATGGTAGCTGCAGGAAAGTTGGAAAATGTGTTTTTTTAGCCAAGTCCAGGCCCCTCCGAACTAAGTTGGAGATCCTTTAGTAAAAGAAGAAAGGGAGAAAGCCTACTGGGGCAGGCGTCTAGCAGTGACTTCCAAAAACCAGTGGTCCATCCAGTATAGCCTTCATCTTGCTATATGGCATCCCCCAGGTGACTTCAGGGCTGGGCTCTAAGATGCCATCCTGCAAAGGACCAATCACAGTCTTGAAAACATCAGATTGATACAGATTCATATGTGTCTCCCTAGACACTTCTGGTAATAAAGATATTTTCAATTTATATAGGATTCTTTCTCTGGTTATTTAATAAGTTAGTGGGATTTTAAAATGTATTAATATTGCTTCAGATCCATCACTGTCATGAATGATGTTAGGAAATATTTGCCAGAAGCCAAACATTTGAACAGCTTTAACCATGGCATCAGAAAAACTACAATTACATTCAGGAAAGAACTGCTTGATGTGTGACATTAAAATGCAGTTCCCCAGGCAACTGAGAGGGAGATGCATTCAATAAAAACAGAGCTTCCATGAATTGCTAAGATCTTACACAATTTGCAACACCTTTTATTTATTTTTCCTTGACAATTAAATTGCCACTTGAAAGCATCTACTGACTAGAAAATAAATCCTCTACTCTGGATAAACTAGCCATCCTCCCCAAATAACTACCACCTAATTGCTAGAGGAGATGGGGAGAGGGGGGAGCAGTGGAATCCTACAGATGGATGTATGGCTTTGCCATCAGATGCTGGTGTGTTGGAGGCAGCGCTCTGCAGTTACCTGTCCCCGATGTTAGAGCCCTGCTCCCGTGTTCTCGTCGTGCATACGTTTGACAGCCTTTCTTGTTGGATTGTGCCATTTCACGACGCCTAATTGGGAACTCAGCATATGGGCATTTAAGAGTAAATTTCATTCAGCAAAATGCATCTTCTGAGATATAATTCCATACTTCCACAATTGGGTGTTGCACCAAGTACATTTTAAAAAATATCAAACTCGTAGTATTTACAATACAATTTTCTCTCACTTAATACAATCTGTTGCTGAAAATCTCAAAACAAATCATATCCTATTGACTTACATTATAATTTTAGAAATGTTTTAATTTCTGATTGTCAGTTAATGATAAGAAATAGCACTTTAAGTTTCTCTGTCTATACTTGGACTCTCTTAAGTAAATCAGCACTTAAATATTTATTTTTCCAAGGGATCTCTCTAGAATTAAAATATTCCAGAAAAAAGGAAAGAAAGCAAATATTCCTTTTGTATTATAAACACTCTTGCTATCAATAACGGGTAACACTTACTGCTAAAATTTTATGTGTCTAATACTGTTGCTCTTAAACCCTCACAACAAGCCCATGACCCAGATTCTACTATTATAACACTATAGCACATGAGGAAATTGAGGCTTAAAGAAGTTAGGAAACTTGCCCATGGTCAACAAAAATAATTGATGCAGCCGGGCATGAACTAAAACAACGTGACACTGTAGTTTGTTTCTTTACCACCACATGACATGGCTCTTATTTTTTCTAATTTTTTTCTTTTGTTGCTTCTGCTTTTGTTGACATTGCTAAGAAATTTAATTGCCTAATCCAGGGTCATAAATATTTATGCCTATGTTTTCTTCTAAGTGTTTTATAATTTTACCTATTATATGTTGAGTTAATTTTTTTTTAAAGACAGGGTCTTGCTATGTTGCCCAGGCTGGCCTTGAGGATCAAGCAATCCTCCCACCTCAGCCTCCCAAGTAGGTGGGATTACAGGTATAAGCCAGCACACCGTCAAGTTAATTTTTGTATATGATGTCACACAGAGGTCCAACGTCTTTCTTTTGTGTATATATTATAGATATCCAGTTGTCCTAGTACCATTTGTTGAAAAGATTCTTCTTTTCCCATTGAATTGTCTTGGCACCTTTGTTGAAGATCAACTGAACATAAGTGTATGGATTTCTTTCTGGTAGAGGAACATGTTCATATCTTTGATTACATTTCCTCGAATTTATTGAGTTCTCTACCTCAGGAACCTTAATATCCTTACACTGGATCATCTTTGTCTTCTCTAATAGCTTTAATCTTTGTTTTTTATTCTGTATTTATTCTTGTGCCTTTCCTCATGTTAGTAATTATGTTTTCAACAGTGTCTATTTTGCACATGGTTCTTTTTAATTGATTCCGTAACAATGATGGCCCTCAATTTATTTCCTTAGATCAGCAGCTCCCTTTTCAATTCTATTATTATCTTGGCTTTTGTCTTATTGAATTCATCTTTTTATTTTATTTTGTTTTATTATTTTATGACAGCGTCTTGCTCTGTCACCCAGGCTGGAGTACAGTGGCATCATCATAGCTCACTGTAACTGCAAACTCCTGGGTTCAAGTGATCCTCCTGCCTCAGTCTCCCAAGTAGTTGGGCCTATAGGCACATGTGACCAGGGCCAGATAATTTTTCTGTTTTCTTGTAGAGATGGGGTCTCTTGTTCAGGCTAGTCTTAGACTTCTGGCATCAAGCAATCTTCCCACTTCAGTCTCCCAGAGTGCTAGGATTACAGGCATGAGCCACCTTGCCAGGCCCTAAAATTTATTTTTTATTTGTATATATTCATGGAGTACAAGTGCAATTTCAGTACATTGAACATTTATGTTTTTATTAAGTTGCTCTGTAGCATAAAACACTTTGTGAGGAATTTTCTTCCACCCGATGAGCTTTGTTTTCTTCTCAGTTGCATTCTTTGCCTTTATGTCTCCTGCATGCTATATAATTTCCCCCACTGGTTTCGTTTTGTTTTGTTTGGCTGTTGTATGTTTGCACAGTTGCCGTGTTGTTTCTCTGCCTCCTGCCCCTGCTCAGGTGACCGTTTCCAGGCATTCTATTTCTCCAGTATTGTTGAGGGTGACTTCTTTATGTTTCCCATTCTAAAGGAAGCCCATTTGTTTTCCTGACTCTGCTATGGTTTGGGGCTTGAGGAGTTTGTGTCACATCCCTTCTTCTGCGAGGGACTGTGAAGGCTGGGACAGAGTCTAGCTGTGGTTGGGTACATTCTCTATTCGCATCCTGCTTTCTTGGCATCTGCTTGTTCTTCTGAGATGTGTCAAAGGTCCTCTACCAGAGACACACGACTGCTTGGGGTATGTCTACCTTTCCCTTAGGAGGTAGCTTTGAGCTTTGGATAGTTTCCTAAGCTCGGTATGGAGCCTTCAAGCCCTCCCTTTCATCTCAGAGTCAGCTTAGTGTTCCTATGCTTCCATTTTCTCTTCAAAAGTTGTTCCATTCCTCCTCAGACAGAAGAGAAGAAAGGTAAGAGCCCCATTCAGTTTGTTTCTCCCTATATTTGGTGGATTTAGTGAGACATCTCAGGGTCCTATGGCCTCCACTGTCCTGTTTTTGGGAGTTATGGGTGGGATAAAGATATTTTTCTTTTCTTTCATTTTTTTTTATTTTTTTTGAGGCAGAGTCTCACTCTGTTGCCTGGGCTAGAGTGCCATGCCATCAGCCTAGCTCACAGCAACCTCAAACTCCTGGGCTCAAGCGATCCTCCTGCCTCAGCCTCCCGAGTAGCTGGGACTATAGGCATGCGCCACCATGCCTGGCTAATTTTTTCTATGTATATTTAGTTGGCCAATTAATTTCTTTTTATTTTTAGTAGAGACAGGGTCTTGCTCTTGCTCTTGCTTAGGCTGGTCTTGAACTCCTGACCTTGAACGATCCTCCCACTTCGGCCTACCAGAGTGCTAGGATTACAGGTGTGAGCCACCGCGCCCAGCCAGGATATTTTTCTTATGTACCTTTCTACCTTGATCCAGAATCTCCTCCAAGGTTTAGATTTCAGATATAGAACCTCCATCAAGTTCATTTAAAGAAATTTACTTTTTTCCAATTATCATTGCCAAATGCCTAATTTTAGTTTATCTGTTACCCTTGGTGTTTGGAAAAACTCAAACCGTGTTTTTCCTTTGCTCTCACATTACAACAACAATCAACACAGAAGACTTCTGTGAAAGCAGGGGATGCCTGCTGAGCGATCTGTAATTCAATTCTGACACTATTTACCTGGAGATAGCCTCAGATTTCAGAGGTTGAGGGCTGAGTCCCCAAGACTGCCCACTCCTTCCAACCAGTTGCAAATTGCAAGGCCTACTTCTGGAACTTTTGACTGACTAGCTTCAAGTTGAGTTTCCCACAACCTCCTCTTTGAGTTCGATTAATTTGCTAGAGCAGCTCACTGAAGTCAGGGAAGCACACTTACTGGTTTATTATAAAGGATATTACAAAGGATACAGATGAGAGGATGCATAGAGCAAAGTATGGGGGAAGGGGTGTGGAGCTTCCATGTCCTCCCCCGGGCACCACCCTTCAGGAACCTTCACATGGTCAGCTGTCTGGAAGCTCTTAGAACTCTGTCCTCTTGGGCCTTTTATGGAGACTTCATTGGGCAGACATGACTGAATCAAGGACGACTGTGTGGAAATGTGATTGAGACTCTCTGTGCAGCATTCCTTTCTCCAGGGTGTGGGACAGGGACCTCTCTAGAGTGAGGGTCTTATGAACGACAATCAGAAAGGTGGGGTAAGATTAGAATCCTGCCTTGGGCTGGTAAAAGGAGAGCAGGAGAAGGTCAGAGAGAGAGAGAGAGGGAGAGAGGGAGAGAGGGAGATATGGATTCTGTTTTCTGAGGCCTGTTTCTGAGACCTAAAGCTCCCTAGTCTTATAACAAAAGAGCTATTGCCAGGTGTGGTGACTCATGCCTATAATCCTAATCCTAGCACTCTGGGAGGATTGCTTGAGCTCAGGAGTCTGAGAGCAGCCTGAGCAAGTGCAAGACCTCATCTCTACTGAAAGTAGAAAAATTAGGGGGGCAGGCGCAGCGGCAGGTGCCTGTAGTCCCAGCTACTCGGGAAGCTGAGGCAAGAGGATTGTTTGAGCCCAGGAGTTGGAGGTTGCACTAAGCTATGATGACACCACTGCACTCTAGCATGGGTGACAGAGCAAGACTGTGCCTGGAAGAAAAAAAAAAGACATGAGTTATGAGCCAAGAACTGGCTCAAAACCAATATATACATATATCATAATATCACACTTGGCAAGTGACTCTACATTTCTATACCCCTGTGGTGTTAGGTCTTTGGCATTATATGTCTCCTTTATTTGTTCTGCTACTACCCTAGAAATTCCTTGGTTTTTCTGGTAGAAACAAACTCCCAGACTGGGTCCAAGCTGAAAATGGGCCCCTTACTGGGTTAAAAACATGGATGCTGTTTTAATGCCTGGCTGAATGCTCAGTTCTACTGATGAGCCATTTGTACTAATAAATTCTATGGGACACACTCTTCATCTTTTAGTTTATTGCTCTGTTTTCTCCTGTTGCTACCTGTAACCTCCCTTGCCAACTATCTATATTTTGCTATTAAGCTGTTTATATAATGTTGGTGACTTTAAAGTTTTCTTGTGTTACCTTTGGGCATTTGCCTGAAAGGCACTGCCTCCATTTTACAAGTGGATATATTATAGCATGAATCTAGAGACTGCTGGTAATTGGCAACAAAGGTACTGATGCCTCAGCAGCAGTATGTACAAGAAAATGTTAATTTTTAGGGTAAAAATTTCCTTAGCATTGTTTTTGGGTATGAATATGATATTAGTTAACATTTATGAATATTTTTAAAGGAAAGCAAACGATTAGCACTAAAAAGAAATTCTTTGGCTGGGTTCGATGGCTCATGCCTGTAATCCTAGCATTCTGGGAGGCCAAGGCAGGAGGATAGCTTGAGGTCAGGAGTTCGAGACCAGCCTGAGCAAGATCAAGACTCCATCTCTACTAAAAAATAGAAAAAATTAGCCAGGCATAGTGGCAAGCACCTGTCATCCCAGCTACTCGGGAGGCTGAGGCAGCAGAATCGCTTGAGCCCAGGAGTTTGAGGTTGCTGTGAGCTAGGCTGACGCCCGCCACAGCACTCTAGCCCAGATGACAGAGTGAGACCCTGTCTTGCTCTGTTCCTGGGGCTACAGTGGGCATAAAAAGGCCCAAGAGGACAGAGTTCTGAGAGCTTCCAGTAGCATCATCATAGGTCACTGCAACCTCAAACTCCTGGGCTCAAGACATCTTCCCACCTCAGCCTCCCCAAATAGATGGAACTATAGATGTGTACCACCTGGCTATTTTTTAAAAAAAATTTTTTGTAGAGATGAGCATCTCACTTTGTTGCCCAGGCTGGTCTCAAACTCCTGGCCTCAAGTGATCCTCCTTCCTCAGTCTTCCAAAGTGCTGAGATTACAGGCATGAGCCACTGCACTCAACCTAAAATAAAATTCTTACTGATACCATCTCCATTTAATCCCTGTGTCTTTAAAGTACCTCACTTTGTATCTTTGTTTTCATGAGTAACATGCATGCAAGACCATCCTTTGAATGTTGTCTTCAATTATGCTTGAATTAGTTTGACACCCAGCAGATAAATGTGACCAGGAGGTATCAGTGGACAGTGAGCATTGCAGATAGAGGAAAAAAACATTGCAGGGCCTTGCTGATAGCAAAAAATTTACAATAAAGAGGAGAATGACAAATAGCCTTTTTCAAGGAATGAAATATGAATTTCTTGATTTATATGATTTGGTATTTAATACACATGGGAATTCAAAAATTATATTTAAAAAACCCCATTGATACGAACATTTCTTCTATTTTAGACTAAACTAAAAGTGCCTACAAGGCCAGATATATTTCTTTCCTGAATGTTTAGAACAGGGATATGTCTGGAGCAGACATCCAATAAGTACTAATTACTAATTATTAATATAATGACTAAAATTAGTGTAGAATAATTCCATGGGCTTCCCCATTAGTTTTTCTGGTCCTAAGCCTCTTAATAACTGCTACCTGCTTATATGTTAGAAATAATGACTTTTTTTTTTTTTTTTACAGACAGGGACTTTGTCCAGGCTGGAGTGTAGTGGCCCCATCATACCTCACTGCAACCTTGAATTCCTGGGTTCAAGCGATCCTCCTGCCTTAGCTTCCTGAATAGCTGGACTATAGGCACGCACCATCAGGCCCGGCTAATTTAAAAAAAATTTTTTTGTAGAGATACAGTCTTACTATGTTGCTGGAGCTGGTCTTGAACTCCTGGCCTCAATTGATCTCCACCCACTGAAGTGCTGGGATTACAGGTGTTAACCACCATGCCTCATCCAATCATAGTAATTGGATACATGTTTTAAAATTCATCTTTGCATTAGGAGATAATCAAGTGAGGAAAAAAGTCCTTTTTATTTTTTGAGACAGATTCTCACTCTGTCACCCCAACTAGAGTGCAGTGGTGTCATCATAGCTCACTGCACCCTCTAACTCCTGGGCTCAAGCAATCCTCCTGCCTCAACCTCCCGAGTAGCTGGGACTACATGGGAGGTTACATGGGAGACTACATTAGCCTGGCTAATTTTTTTTTATTTTTACAGTAGTTAGAGATGGGGTCTCGCTCTTGCTCAGGATGGTTTCAACTCCTGACCTCAAGCGATCTTTCCTCCCTCGACCGCCCAAAGTGCTAGGATTATAGGCGTGAGCCACCGCGCAGGCCAAAGAGTCCATTTTTTAATCTCAAAGAAAACAGTCAAACCACATGTCACTGGTTAAGAGTCCAGTTGATCAATAGCATTTCACAATTTGTACCAACATCTGGGGAAAGAGGCTTTGCTTTGCATGTCACTTTAAAACGATCGAGCACTGAATTTTCACAATTGCGTTTCTAGAGAACGCAAATGGGTTTTAAATGAAAGCTTTTACCTTTTCTTTGCTTATAAATCAATTTTTCCGGGGTCAAAGTTCTGGCCACCACAAATACTATCCTTCTAGACATAGGGACTCACATAAGGGCCATTCGAGGTAACACTTGTCCTGACAGCGGTGCCAACCTGATTCATAGGTGGCCATTTGGACATATTTTTAACTAACAAAGCAAGAGTTTCAAGTCACATTATTCTCTTGCCTTAAATGCTTAAGAGTTGGTTTCCTTATCAAGGGCTAAATTCGGTCTCCTCCGGGGCAAGACCACCTGTTTGCTGGTCTTTCAGGTCGAGGGGACCAGAGCACTTCTCCGCCTGGAGAGAGGGCTGACGGGGCGCTCAGACCGTGTCTGCCCCCGCCGAGCTTCCAGCTCGTGGACGCCTGACTCTTTTCGGATTCGTTTCATCCCGCAACATCTGGAGGAGTCCAACCTGCTACTGGGGGCCGGCGCGGAAGGCGCTCCTTGGCCAGGGTCACCAGCCTTTCCTCCCGGCGCCCGCTGGGCCGCCGCCCCTGCTCTGGGCACCCCCGGAGGGCAGGGCGCGGAGGCGGGGCGAGCGCCGTGACGCGAGGCGGCGCCGGCCAATGAGAACGCCCCGCGGCGGCGGCCGAGCCGCCGGGCCCTATAAAGGAGGCGCGTTGAGCTTTCCGGACGCAGCTGCCCTCGGCTGGGAGAGTGACTTCGGCCGGCAGTCCACCTTCCCCAGCTGACTCCAGCCACAGCCTCTCGACTGCGGCTGCCGGCGAAGTTTAGTCGCGGCCCCTGAGGCTCCCCAGGGTCCTTGTTGAGCGGCAGCGGCGGGCCCATGGAGGACGGCCCAGTGCGAGCGCCGGCGGAGAAGCCGCGGGGCGCCAGGTGCAGCAATGGGTTCCCCGAGCGGGAGCCGCCGCGGCCGGGGCCCAGCCGGCCGGCGGAGAAGTCCCCGCGGCCCGAGGCCAAGAGCGCCCAGCCCGCGGACGGCTGGAAGGGCGAGCGGCCGCGCAGCGAGGAAGATAACGAGCTGAACCTCCCTAACTTGGCGGCAGCCTACTCGTCCATCCTGCGCTCGCTGGGCGAGGACCCCCAGCGGCAAGGGCTGCTCAAGACGCCCTGGAGGGCGGCCACGGCCATGCAGTTCTTCACCAAGGGCTACCAGGAGACCATCTCAGGTCAGTGTCCCCGCGGGCTGCTCGGGCGTGCGGGGCACGGGGGAGGCGCTTGCGGGAAGCGCGCGCCAGCGCCGGGAAGTTCCCGGAGTTGCCTCACTCTTGGCGAAGGGAGCGGAGTGCTGCCACTTCCGAACCCCTCCCTCGGCCCCAGCCCATGGCCTCGTCTGGGGCGACGGCCGTGCGTGGGGCACAGTTTGGGCGCCCTGAGTGGCAGCGACCTCTCCACTCCGGGGACCTGCTGCAGCCGCCCTCGCTGGGTCCTCCCGGCTCCCAGCACGCTCTTCTCGGGCGTCGGGGGCTCGCGTGGACGGGTCCGTGGTCACTGAACTCTCCAGAGGGCGGGACCCTGGAGCTCCTCTCGCCCGAGCGCCCAGGGCGGGATGCTGGAGCACGGGCGGCTCCAAACTTGCCCACTCTAAGGATCACCTGGGCGCTTGTTGCAGTGACGCTTCCTGGGTCGTCTATTCTGTTGAGATCCTAGTTTTTGGTATGTTTGGGTTGAAGCTGTGGGGCGATCCTTCGCTGCAGACGAGGGGACCCGCACTATCACTGACTTGCCGGGGGAACTGGGTCCCCAGAGAGTTGTGATTCTCTTTTGTCCATCTCAAGGTCACTCTAGCTCAGGACATTTCCAAAATTTGGCACAGTTCTGGGAGTTCGAGATGTGAAATTTCTTGGGCTAATTTGCTGGTTAAAGTCCTTCCCAACTGGGTATGGTGGCATGGGCCTGTAATCTCAGCTACTCGGGAGGCTGAGGCAGGAGGATCTCTTGAGTCCAGGAGTTCGAGGCTGCAGTGAGCTATGATTAGGCCACTGCATTCCAGCCTGGGCGGCGACAGAGAGCAAAACCCCGTCTCTTTAATAGAAAACAAAAGCAAAACCCCCGCTTCAGCCTACCCGCAGTCCCATCCTCTGCCCCCCAAGCAACAAAGCGGCCCCTGGCTGCTGCTTGGGGAGTCAGGGAGGCTCTTTGGGTTCTGGGACTCGGAGTCACCGCACTCCCCCCACCCTCCAAAAAGGCCGGCTTGACTCAGTGCTGTCCATGCCCTGAGTTGTGTCCAGCTTTCACCCTGTGGATGGGGAAGCAGTGTGGGTAGGATGCAGAGGCAGGGTGAAGGGAGAGTGGAAAATGACAAGACTTTGCTGCCTATTTGCCGTGGGAACGGTGTTGGATTTTATTTAAAATAAATAAAAGCTGCTGGCTTCTACATCTGGGGCCAAAGACATTGTTTTCTAGTCGTCTTCTGTGTGTCTTGGTGACATTTATTTCTTTGGACTAAGAAGCCTTCTGCCTTCACCGTTCCTGAAAGAAAAACTGTGCTACCTGGAGAGGTAACCTTCCTGCCCTTGTTATTGCCCTGAAGGAGTACAGAGCCACCCGCCAAATAGACTCTGGGAAGAACAAAGTTATTTTTGCCTAGTCTTCCACACCCCAAAGGAAGGGTGTGAGAGGGTCAGAGGCCAAAAAGGAAATGATACTATATCCTAAAGCCACGAAATGGACTTTTAGTTCTGTGTCCATGTTCACTTTTTTTACCCCTTGATCAAAAAAGTTTGGAGCCTCAGAATCAGTTTCAAAATGCAGACTGAAGAATAGACATTCAGGTTTTCTGTGGGTTCAACTCTTTGGAGGTTTTTTTTTTTTTTTTTTCTTTTTGGCGATACTCCATCATGTGATGAAAAAACATCTTAGGGGCTTGCTCATTCTGCGTCTTACATACATAGAAGGGGGTCTACTCCACAGCGCTGGGTAGACTGGGAATCCTACCATTAGAAAATTCACAGGAGAGTGTCCTATAACCTAGCATGGGTCTAATTACTCAAAGGGTGAGAGATTTCTGACCCTAGGGTCACAGAATTGTCTAAAGTGACTCACAGGTTTACTTGAACAATGGTTAGCAGACGTTTGTCTCTTGAGCCAAGATTCAGTTAAAGAGTGACTCCAAAAAATACTTCATTCTACCTTAGACAATTGTTCCAGTCAAGTGTTAATTCATTATTTAAAAAGTCCATGGACCTAGAGACAGAAAACAGATGAGTATTTGTCAGGGGCTGGGGAGGAAGAGAGGAATGGAGAGTGACTACTTAATGGGTATAGGGTTTCTTTTTTGTGTGATGAAAATGTTCTGGAACTAGAGAGTGATGGTAGTTGCTCAACATTGTGAATGCCACTGAATTGTACACTTTGAGATGGCTAAAATGATGAATTTTATGTGTATTTTACCACAGTATAAAGCTGGGCACAGTGGCACGTGCCTATAGTCTCAGCTACTTGGGAGACTGAGATGAGAGGATCACTTGAGCCCAGGAGTTTGAGACTAGCCTGGGCAACATAGTGAGACCCCATCACACACACAAAAATGTCCATGGACCATTTATGGTTATTATTAATATAAGCCATTTATTGATTATTGTCATGTGCCACATAAGGATGTTTCTTTCAATGATGGACCACATATATAAAGTATAATCCCATAAGATAATGAAGCTAGGTCAGGTACCGTGGCTCATGCCTGTAATCCCAGCATTTTTAGGAGGCTGAGGCGAGAGGATCACTTGATCACAGGAGTTAAAGACTAGCCTCAGCAACATAGCAAGATCTTGTCTCTACAAAAAAAATAGACAAATTAGCCGGGCATAGTGGTACACGCCTGTAGTCCCAGCTACTTGAGAGGCTGAGGCAGCAGGATTGCTTGAGCCTAGGAGTTTGAGGTTGCTGTGAGCCATGTTGACTCTACTGAACTCCAGTATGGGCAACAAAGCAAGACCCTGTTCTAAAAAAAAAAAAAAACAAAAAAAAACCCCCAAAAACTATAATGTAGCTGAAAAATTGCTATTGCCTAGTGAAATCTTAATGATCCTTGACCCTGTGTAGACCTGGGCTGATGTGTGTGTTTATGTCTTAGTTTTTAACAAAAAAGTTTAAAACTTAAAAAGAAATTTAGAAAAAAGCTTTTGGAATAAAGATAGAAAATATTTTTGTACAGTTATACAATGTGTTAAAAAAAGTTAAAAGTTAAAAAGTTTATGAAGTAAAAAAGTTACAGTAAACTAAGTTTAATTTATAAACTTGTATACCACATAGCCTAGGTGTGTGGTAGACTATACCATCTAGGTTTGTGTAACTACATTCTGTAATGTTAGCATAGTGAAATAGGCTAACAACCCATTTCTTTTCCTTTTTTTTTTTTTTTGAGACAGAGTCTCACTCTGCTACCCGGGCTAGAGTGAGTGCTGTGGCGTCAGCCTAGCTCACAGCAACCTCAAACTCCTGGGCTCAAGCAATCCTCCTGCCTCAGCCTCCCGAGTAGCTGGGACTACAGGCATGTGCCACCATGCCCGGTTAATTTTTTCTATATATTTTTAGTTAGCCAATTAATTTCTTTCTATTTATAGTAGAGACGGGGTCTCGCTCTTGCTCAGGCTGGTTTCGAACTCCTGACCTTGAGCGATCCGCCCGCCTCGGCCTCCCAGAGTGCTAGGATTACAGGCATGAGCCACCGCGCCCGGCCTCTTATGTATTTTTAAATGCTTATTATTGGCTGGGCACGGTGGCTCACGCTTGTAATCCTAGCACTCTGGGAGGCCCAGGCGGGAAGATCATTTGAGCTCAGGAGTTCAAGACTAGCCTGAGCAAGAGCGAGACCCCATCTCTACCAAAAAAAAAATAGAAAGAAATTAGCTGGACAACTAAAAATATATAGAAAAAAATTAGTCAGGCATAGTGGCACATGCCTGTAGTCCCAGCTACTCAGGAGGCTAAGGCAGGAGGATTGCTTGAGCCCAGGAGTTTGAGGTTGCTACGAGCTAGACTGACACCACGGCACTCTAGCCGAGGCAACAGAGTAAGAATCTGTCTCAAAAAAAAAAAATTGCTTATTATTTCAAAAGACTAGCAAAAACTAGTGAAGTGTCTTTTAAATAAACTCAATTTTCAAATTTAAAGAAAGAACCAGGGTTCCTTAGAGAAATAGCTAATACCAAGTCTGGGTGCGCCGGGGAAGTGGGGGGGAATGAGGTGAGTATAGGACATCTTTTGGGCCAGAAAGCAACAAAGTACTCCAAGACTAACAGTGTCAAAAGGACAAAGGAATTAGCTTGAGGAGGCTCCCTCTGACAACACTGGGGACAAATGGGGACAAATGAAAAGGAGAAAAGTTAAAAAGGGAAGACTACTGTTCAGAATGCCAGTAATAAATATAAACGGAATAATAAAATTAGAGTATCACCATTTTGCAACTTCTAATGTAATAACTGAGTCAGATAAGAAAAACCAACAACGGATATTAAAACAACTAAATAAAAATTTGGAGGAAGCAGTATATTCACAGTGTCTAAAAGTATAACCTGGCCAGGCGGTGGCTCATGTCTGTAATCCTAGCACTTTAGGAGGCTGAGGCAGGAGGAACACTTGAGGCCAGGAGTTCAAGACCAACCTGATCAATGTAGCGAGACCCCCATCTCTACAAAAAATAGAAAAGTTAGCAGGGTGTGGTGGAACCCACCTATAGTCCCAACTACTCGGGAGCATATGGCAAAGGAATTGCTTGAGCCCAGGAGTTTGAGGTTGCAGTGAGCTATGATCACACCATTGCACTCTAGCCTGGGCAACAGAGCAAGACTCTGATTCAAAAAAAAAAAAAAAAGAATAAAAGTATAACCTCCAAAATTATTTGTTAATCGCAGTGGGAAAAATAAACTTTATAGTAGAGATCACATGATCAAACTTAGCGACACCAATAATAGGACAATCTGACATTATGTGCCCACTGGTAAAACAGAGATAGATAACAAAAGGTACACAAATCACTTATGTAATGTTTTTGCCAAAAATGTTTAAAGGATCTCTCATGAGGTCACAATAAAAATCTGAAATTGGGACATTCTACAACGAAATGTCATGAACACAACTACAACAACCACCAAAAAGGGTGACTTTCTGTAAAACATAACAGATAAGCAAGTGATCCACTTGCTCACTGGATCCTGGATCAAAACAAAGCAGCAAAGCATCTGGGGCACAACTGAGGAAATTGTAATAAAGACTGTATTAGAGCTGGGCGCGGTGGTTCATGCCTAAATCCTAGCACTCTGGGAGGCTGAGGCAGGAGGATTGTTTGAGCTCAGGAGTTTGAGGCCAGCCTGAGCAAGAGCAAGACTCCATCTCTACCAAAAGTAGAAATAAATTGGCCAAACAACTAAAAAAAATAGAAAAAATTAGCTGGGCATGGTGGTGCATGCCTGTAGTCCCAGCTGCTCAAGAGGCTGAGGCAGGAAGATCGCTTGAGCCCAGGAGTTTGAGGTTGCTGTGAGCTAGGCTGATGCCACGGCACTCTAGCCCAGGCAAGAAAGTGAGACTCTGTCTCAAAAAAATAAAAAAGACTGTATTAGATGATACTATTAATGTAGTGCTCATTTTCTAGGTATGATAGCTATGGTTTAGGTAGGAGATATGTCCTTATTCTCAGGAGGCAACTGCTGACATATTCAGGTGTAAAGTGTCAAGATATCTGCATCTAACGTTCATATGCTTTAGCAGAAAAAAAAGTACAAGGGGACAAGGCGACAAAACTATAAAGGAATAGCATGAAGATCTTTGTGGTGATGGAATAGTTCCATATCTTACATGAATCTACACATGATAAAATCACAAAGAACTATACACAAACATTGTACCAAAGTCAATTTCCTGGTTTTGATATTGTATTACAGTTACATAAAATACAACCATTGGGGGAAACTGGGTGAAGGGTACAAAGGATCTCTCTGCACTATTTTTTAACACTTATTTATTTATTTTTGACACAGGGTTTCACTATGTTGCCTGGACTAGAGTACAGTGGCGCGCATCATAGCTCACCGCAACCACGAACTCCTGGGCTCAAGTGATCCTCTTGTCCCAGCCTCCTCAGAAGCTGGGACTATAGGTGCACACCACCAGACACAGCTAATTTTTTAAAATTTTTTGTAGAGATGGAGGTCTTTGCTATTGCCCAGGCTGGTCTCAAACTCCTGGGCTCAAGAGATCTTCCAACCTCAGCCTCCCAAAATGCTAAGAGTACAGGTGTGAGCCACCATGCCCAGTTCTGTACTATTTTTGCAACTTCCTAGGAATCTATAATTATTTCAAGATGAAAAAAATTTAAGTGTAGATACAAGTGTGTGTTTATATATATTATATAGAGAAAAAGAAAAAGCGAGAAAGAAAATGTAGCAACATGTTAGCAATTTGTGAATAGAGGTGGACAGTATCAAGTGTTCATGTACTACTCTTTCAATTTTTCTACAGATTCGAAAATTTTCCAAAAGTTTAGAAATTTTTAGAGAATATTATTACTAATAGCTGTACAGTTGGCACAGAGGTATGGCAAAAATTGTGAGGGTGGAGCTCATGACTGATTAAAATGTGAAAACCTGAACAGAGCGCTGTTGTATAAGGTATTGTCATACGCTGTATTTCATTTTAAGCCTCACACAACTCTGTGCCATAGGCTTGACTGTCCCCATTTTACAGATGTAGTGGACTCTGCCAATATTACTCAGTAAGGCAGGCAGTGGCTGAGCCAGAGTCAAAGTTCAAATCCAAACCTCCTTCCACAGTACCACTTTATTCCTGCCTCCTGCAAAACTGCTACCAAGAGCATATAGTCCTACAAACAAATGTTACTAGGGCACAACAGGTACACTACAGGCTTCTTCTGACACTCACTTTTGGTTGGTCAGATATCGATCCCAGCCACGAATAATATTGCCATACATCTGAGTGTCTTCCAAGTAGCTTCCTTCAAAAGCATAGATCTGTCTCTCCAAGTTTGCCAGTGTTTCCTGAGAGATGCCAAACACGGACATAAATAATGCCTTTTAAATGCAAACATTTAAGTTTGACCAAACTGAAATCCTGATATTTAGACTTGTAAACCCAAGCTCGCCCACACTAAACCACCCTTGCAGAGAGATGCGGGGAGAAGCAGGCTATTTAGGACTAAGACAGTCTAGACCAAGGGTCTCCAGCCTATGGTGAGTTGAATAATTATTTCATTATATATCATAATGTAATAATAATAGAAATAAAGTACACAATAAATGTAATGTGCTTAAATCATTCCTAAACCATCCCTACCGTCCGTGGAAAAACTGTCTTCCATGAAAACGGTCCCCGGTGCCAAAAAGGTTAGGGACTGCTGGCAGACCTTTGGGGGTGATGGACCCCCTTAAAAACAGAATGGAATGTATAAAACCTGTCCCCAGAAAAATGCACACATATGCAAAATTTTGCATACACTTCAGAGAGTTCATGGAAACCCAGAGTCCAGAACCCAGGTTAAGGCAGAACGTGGGGCAGTCTCCACTCCCACGCACAAAAGGTATCGCTCCCAGGAGAGGGAAGAGTGAGCAGCCTTTCAGCATCATCCCGCTCCCCTCCCCGCAGGCTCAGACAGGCCGCTGGCACTGGGCTGCCAGTTGCTATGGAAACCTGGAAGGGCAGCTTCAGGTGAGATGAGCCTCCCCGGTGTTCAAATCAAAATGCGGGGGCAGGGACGGCTTTGCCATCAGGGTGCATGGGGCCTTGGGTACATGTCACGATTCCGAATTCTCTAGATTGAGTCCTCTGCCCTCGCCTGTCACCTTCTAGATGTTCCCAAACAAATCACATCCCTGCCTATCAAAAACCCCATTCAGTAACTCCTAGTACCAAAAAGGACAGGCTCCCCACCAACCTCCGAAGTCCAGACTGGGCGAGTGGGTCCTCCTCCCACCGCCGCCTCATTCCGCACAGCCCACGGACACGCCGCGCCCCACCCGTCAAGCTCAGGGACTCGCTCGCCCTCACCCCTCTCCAGGCCCGCAGACACTGGCCGCTTCCAGCGCTCTCTCACAGAAGCCCCCGGCCCCCGGCGCCCTCCTCCCTCCACGCCCTCCTGCTGCGGCCCCCGCCCCTCCCCCTCCCGGCGACCGGCTCCGGGCTCCGGCTTCGCGCAGCGGGGAAGCCGCGCCGCCGGCGGGCCGCGGACTGCGCCGCCGGCCTCAGGCCGCCGGACTCCCGCCCGCCGCGCTGCGCCCTTCGGGGCAACGGATGGCTTCTGGCGCGGCCCGGCTGGGGCCTGGAGGCGGGGCGGGCTCGGGGCCCCACGCCGGGTGCCCCC
Source organism: Lepilemur ruficaudatus (assembly GCA_963574885.1). NCBI lineage: Eukaryota > Metazoa > Chordata > Mammalia > Primates > Lepilemuridae > Lepilemur > Lepilemur ruficaudatus. The sequence goes on along the minus strand of CAUYRT010064148.1, from coordinate 44,795 downwards.
GGTCCCAGCCCCTCACCGCCAGCTCCTGCTTCCGCTTCACGAGCTCCGCCAGCTCCCGCCGGGTGTCCGGGATCTGCGGCGGTGCCGCCTTGTTGTGCATCGCCATGTTGGGCTGAGGCGGGCGGCGGCACGAAGCTGGGGGCGGTCCCTGCGCGCCGCCGCCCGCCAGGGGGCGACTGGCCTCACTGCGCCTGCGCGCGCGGCTTCCGGAGAGGCGCCCCGCGCGGCGCTTGTGAGTCCTGAGCTGGGGTCCCTGGTGATGGGGCTGCTGCTTTTGGTACTTTTCGCCTTTCTGCCCCTCGGTTGGTCGCTGGGCTTTACAGACACCGCACGTTCACCGCGACCAAAGACAGACTCGTCCCTAAGCCTCCCAAGTCTGCTGTGTGCCCCACTTCGGCCCACCTCAGTGAATGACTTTCTCCGTCCACCCAGTTACCCAAGTCAGAAACCTGGTTATCATTCTCACTGTCCACCCAGGATTAAAATCCTATCCAAAATCAAGTCCTGCCGTCTCGACTCGGAAAGAGCTCGCAAATCCATTTGCTTGTGTCTGCTCCCCTCTGCCACCTCCCTAGTTTATTCGGGCCTTCCCTATTTTGGGGCTGCATTATTCCAATGGCCTCCTTATTTTCACCCTTAGCCTCATTTAATCCTTTATCCGCAGTGGTACCAGGATCATGTTCTAAAAACAAATGTGATATCACTCCCCCGTTTAAAGCCTTTCAGTGGCTTCCCCTTGCCCATTAGGGAGACAAGTACGTGTAGGAGTTAAGGGCACAAACTGGAGGCGAAACTACCTGTTCACAATCCTACCTCTGCATTGATAAAATGTGCCACCTGGAGCAAGTAACTAGATTTCACTTGTCTCGACTCTCTCATCTATAAAGTAAAAGTAATAACAGAATCGACCTAATACAGTTGCTGTGAGTAAATCATCTAATGTACTTAATGATGACTGTAAGTACCTAGCTTTTATCTCTAAGAGAAATGCGTAAACGGTGTTTTCACTAGGCTCCTGCTTACTTCTTCAGCCTGAGCTCTCCAATTTTCAGTGTTCTCCAGTTTCACTATCATAACCCTAGGTGGGATTTTTTTTTCTTTTTCTTTTGATCCACAGCCTTCATTAGATTACCTATAAGGGCAAATAGAGTTTTGTCACATGAACTGGTTCCAATTTTGTCAGAAATATAATTTGGATCCAACTGTCTTTTATAAACTAGTGTATTACATTATTTGGAAATGATCCAGACATTTAATGACTAAAATTCTAAAAAGAAAGCTATAAGATCTTTATGTGTGTCTATGTCTAGATATGTTTATGTATACGTAAATCTATTCTATAGTGTGTCTACATGGTAAAATCTGGCAAAATCAGCCAGAAATCTCTTAAGAAATTCTATTTAGATAGATGGATACTCATATAAAATATATAATTAACCCAAGTGCCTATTAGTTCACATGACTTTAGTAAATCTTAGGGTTTCAAGACCAGCCTGAGCAATGTTGCCAGACCTCAACCCTTAAAACAAGATTGAGCTTTGATATTAAAAGTGCATTTAAAAAAACTAAAAGTATTTGGGCCCCTATGTTAGAACAAGTTTTTCTTAAAGTATTGATTTGCTGTTAGTAAAATTGCAAGAGGCTTTGGTTTGGATTTTTTTAAGACAAGGTCTAGCTCTGGTGCCCAGGCTAAAGTGCAGTACAGCTCACTACAACCTCCAACCCCCAGGCACAAGCTATCCTCCTGCCTCAGCCTCTTGAGTACCTGGGACTACAGGCATATACCACAACACCAAGCTAATTTTTAAAAATTGTTTTGTAGAGATGGGATCTTGCTGTGTTGCCCAGGCTGGTCTTCAACTCAGTGATCTTCCTACCTCAGCCTCTCAAAGTGCTGGGATTGCAATTGTTTTTCTTTTCTTTTCTTTTTTTTTTTTTGAGACAGAGTCTCACTCTGTCACCTGGGCTAGAGTGCAGTGGCATCATCATTCGCTCACTGCAACCTCAAACTCTTAGGCTCAAGTGATCCTCCTGCCTCAGCCTCCTCAGTAGTTGGGATTACACGCATTGGCCACCATGCCAGGCTTTTTTTATATTTTTAATAGAGACAGGTGTCTCACTCTTGCTCAGGCTGGTCTCAAAACTCCTGGCCTGAAGCACTCCTCCAGAGTTGGCCGCCAAGGTGTTAGGATTACAGGTGTGAGCCACTGCACCCTGCCGACTGGTCTTAAACTCTTGGACTGAAGCCATCCTCCTGCCTCAGCCTCCGGAGTAGCTGGGACTATGGCCACCATGCTGGGCTATTGCTCCAGAATTCTAAATCACAGCTGTAAATCAAGTGCATAAACTTATGATACTGTTAATTGGGTTAACTCATTTTAGAGTAAATGTGAACAAATCAACTGTCTTTTAAAATTGTTTCCCATTTTATAAATATACCGAAAACTTTACCCAAGAGACCAAATGAAGCCTTAAGTTCCAAAGCTTTAATTTAAATTAAGTAGCCTTTTCACTTGACATAAACTCACATACCCAGGAACATGTGGGCTCAGAACATTATTTCACAAGTAAGCATTGCTGGCGTGTTGTGTGTCACATTTAGATTCCAATTAACATGACATCATTTTGTTCCTCAGATGCACAACTAATGTCCACAATGGGAAGGATGTTAAAAAATATAACCATCTGTGCAATGTATCAAATGATAATCAACCTGAAATATATACTTAAATTCTAAGCTTTTTAAAACCAAGATATATTGTATATAGGCATACTCAATACAATTTAAAAAACTGTTTAAAAATCTTCTAGTATCTCAATTGATTATTTCTGCTTTAGCTTATCACCAAGACACAACAAAGGTATTTGAAAGTTATATCACTAGTTGCACATAATGAACTTTCCTTTGTCAACATTAGAATGAGGGAACCAGGATACGTCTAGGAAGAAGACTCGAGGGGGGAAATCTGAAGATTCTGTCCCATGCCTCTTCGGAACTGTGGACTACCATAGAGGACTTAGGGGTAGGGCTCAGAAGTAAAGGGCTGTTTTGAAAACAGTTTGATTTTGACAACAGTGACTTGCCAACAAGCGACAGTGAAGAGAAGGTAATGTCGAAGGTGCAAATAGCTAAGATGAGCATGAGTTTCTAATCAGAATGCATAAATTCAAGAAGATAGCTTTAGGATTATGTCAACTTCACATCAGAAGTCTGCTGGTGATATCTCACTTTGGAGATGAGTAGTATCTTTGCTTTGATGTTTCTTATTCAAAAGGGTAGGAAGGGGAAAACAAAAACAAAAGAACCCCTCTCCAGATGTGTGGCATGAAAAATTTCTTAATCCAGGAAGTTATTCCCCCACTAATGCAAAATTTAACTATACAGTCAGGGCCTCTAGCACAATGCCCACAAAGATGGTGTCTGAAGCAAAGCCCAAGGCTAACTAGGAAGCAGTAGTAGCAGCACAGACTGAACAAGGAGGCCCTGGAATGATATGCCAGACTAGTCTAATCCCAGAAGAGAGAAAACCATCAGTCTGGATCAAGAAGAAATTCATCAAAATAAAATCTACTTTTCAGACATGCACATATGTAATATGTGATCGATGAACATATCCAAGTGAGGAAAATAGCAGTTACGGTGGCCAATGTAGAATACACCCTTCATCTTACCTGTCATGTAATGACCTTATTAAGTGTTCACTCTTCAAGCAGGATCTTTTAATTTCTTTTGTTGAATGAAAATTAGCTGCCCCTCCCTACACTGGCCAACCTTTAGCCCGGAGCACACAGGTATGTGAGACCATAATGTAAAAACAATTGAAGGCCAGGCGCGGTGGCTCACATCTGTAATCCTAGCACTCTGGGAGGCCGAGGCGGGCGGATTGCTCAAGGTCAGGAGTTCGAAACCAGCCTGAGCAAGAGCAAGACCCCCGTCTCTACTAAAAATAGAAAGAAGTTAATTGGCCAACTAAAAATATATAGAAAAAATTAGCCGGGCATGGTGGCGCATGCCTGTAGTCCCAGCTACTTGGGAGGCTGAGGCAGTAGGATCGCTTGAGCCCAGGAGTTTGAGGTTGCTGTGAGCTAGGCTGACGCCATGCCACTCACGCTAGCCCGGGCAGCTCTGTTATACTCTATCTCAAAAAAAAAAAAAAAAAAAAAAAGTGGGGATTCTCCAAACCTTTAAGAGTTGAGGGCAATATGAATTCAGTACAACAGTTTATATATGAAATGTTACCCTGTGCTTCTTGGAAAAAAAATTGGGACACAGGAATGGTTTGGAAACAACTGTTTATTTCTTTGTATTAAAATAAATCTAAAAACTGTTAAGTTTAAACACACATCAAGTTAGACTGATTAAGCTCTTGTGATTAAGTGTGGCTAGAAATTTTGACTCCAGAGTCTCATTGCTATGACCTAAAACCCCAATTTAGACACTTCTCTGTGCTGCCAGACCTCTGCGTGCATCTGTCACAATACGTCACACTGCTTTACCTTTCCTTCTAGACCAAAAGCTGCTGGAAAGCAGAAGCCACGACTTACATGTGTTGATAAACCAAGCCTAGTGCACTGCTGAACACAAAGGTGTTAAAATAGTTCTGAATGGAAAGCCGTGATATACATTCGTTTACTATGAATTCAGAAGACAAATTTCAATCTAGAAATCTGCTATCTCTTTAGTATTCCAAATTAGCAGTAAACAGCTACACACCTCAAGCCCTAGATGTGTGTGCATCTGGTAATATGATACCTGTAAGTAAATGGTCAATTAACAATCTGCTAAAATAGGTACTAAGGAATAAACAACCAAAGAAGCTTAATGAAAACACAAATTTTATACATAATCCGAACTCTTGAGCTCTCTTAGGATACTAAGTAACAGAAATGTAAACACAGCAAGGAATGGCCAACTACCATTTGCTTTCTCTCAAACTCCATGACCTTAGGACCAGACCAAGAAGCAGCTTCAGATTTTAATACTGGAAAAAATTAACTATATTAAGAGATGTAAATAAAAATTCATTCAACTGAACTTCATAACTGGGTCTTGTTTTTACTATGTACATTAACTGTCAAGGACAATCAAGAGCAGCAGCTTCTACTGAGCTGAGTTCTTCTTAACCAGAAGCACAGAAGAGGGTGATCTTCACTGAAATATTGAAGCCTACATACAGCTTGGAAGTGCTGAAAGGAACCTTCAAAGCTCATCAAATCAACCTCTACAATTTTACAGTAAACTTTAATAAAACTGAGGTCCACAAATGGAAGTGACTTGCTCCAGGGCACACAGGAAGTTAATGGCAGCATGATGACAGACCGGGTCTTGAGGCCTAGGCCAGCAATCTATTACCCCTAACCATCTTCCTACTATATTTGCATTCATTTGATAAACTATATGCAAGTACTATGCGAGTGCAAATGCAAACTGAAATGACCAAACATAGCAAAATCTTCTGAACCATACTTCACAAAAGAATTGCATATTCTAGCTCATTTAATTTTCTGGATACCCCAGGTTGATATTGAAAACTGAACCTCATAATCATCAGGAAAAAGAAAACAAGAAAAGTGATAAAGAAGACTGAACATGCACTAGAATGTTTATAGCAGCACAATTCACAATTGCAAAGATGTGGAAACAAACCAAGTGCCCATCAATACACGAGTGGATTAATAAAATGTGGCATAGGTATACCATGGAGTATTACTCAGCCACAAAAAAAAAATGGAAAATACCTTTCGTAACAAACTGGATAGAACTGGAGACACCATTCTTTTAAGTGAAGTATCCCAAGAAGGGAAAAACGAAAACCAAATCTACTCATTACTAAACTGGAACTAACAGATCAACATTCGTGCACATATGGCAGTAAAATTCAACAGAAATCAAGCAGGTGGGAGAGGGGAGAAGGGGATGGGTAAATTCACATCTAACAGGTACAATGCACACTATCTGGGTGATGGACACACTTATAACTTTGACTCAAACTGTACAAAAGCAATTCATGTAACCAAACTGTTTGTATCTCTGTAACATTCTGAAATTAAAAAAAAAAAGACTGAAAAAATACTCGTCCTATCCTAAACACATGCAGAGAGTTTTCTTTTTGATAAATCTTTGCTATAAAGTAGCGGTGGTATAGTAAAAATAGTCCAGCCTTACTACTGACTGACTAGCTATGTGACATTATTCAAGCCAATTTCTCTGCAACTCAGTTTTCACATCTTTAAAATGAAGAGGTTAAATTAGGTAATGTAAGGTACCTTCCAGCTCCGAAACTCAGAGCATCTAGAACACCAAGCATGTTTTCTTTTACTGTACAATATTCTCCAGCAAGCGCCTTCCACTGCCTCAAAAAAGATCTAAGTATATTATTTCAGGCTGAAATAGACTCAAAAGATAAGCCAGTTAAAACATAAAACTCATACCTGGGTCTCTATGAACACTTGTAACTGATCAATAGTGGCTTGTTGGTAGTAGTTATTTTTTCTATATCACCATTTATGAAGGAACTGCTCTGAGACTTGCCATGGTTTAAAACATCTGTGGGTCCTATGACAGGGTGAGAGCAGGGGAGGTCGCTCAGTTTGATGGATGAATTTTTCCAGACTCTTCAGTATGCCAGAGTTCCAATGTCATATTTGATTTATCAAGGTTTTGCTGTTCAATGTAATTTTGGAAGCTGATTTAAAGGTTGGTCTAGGTATCTCTCTCCAGAAAGTAGATAGTATTGACAAACACGTATTAGTTATTTTCACAAGAACCACACTACTGAATCCTCTCATGTATTTATATGCTATCATACACTATCATGAGGCTATTGCCCTTTTTTGGGTATTTTTTTATTGTAGTAAAATATACAAAACATAAACTTCACCATTTTAACCATTTTTTCAAATGGTTCTTACTGTACATAACCATTTTCAAGGGTATAATTCAGTGGCATTAGTTACATTCACAATGTTGTGCAACTGTCACCACTATCTATTTCCAAAATGTTTTATTACCCCAAACAGAAATCCTGTAACCATTAAGCAATAACCTCTGCTCCCACTTGTCCTTTATTTTTTATAATTATATTCTGAAGAGGCTTAATATTAATAACTTTCAAACTATGATATGCTGCCACCAAGTGGCAAGAGAATATCATGGTGCCCAGAATTGGCAAGGAATCATGGGCAAGGAATCATTTGTACTTTCATTAAGAATTAGAATAGTAACTTCACCCACCAAAACCACCTAGGTATATAACCATAAATTTCTACATTTTTAATTCCCCTCAAAAATTCATAATAACTAAACTTACTCAAATTTCAAATAAATAAAGAACTTCAGGGAAAAATTTTTAAACTAGATAAAGCTCAAAATATAAAACTTAGCAAATATTTCCTAAATTAATAATTATCACTATATCTGTTCAAGTTTCAAAATTAACCTAGGGTTTTAGTTTGGCACCAAAAGCACCTTATAGTTTATAACAAAATCCCAAACTAATTATTTCCTTAGCAAGAAAATTCATTAACTGCCTAGTTCTATATGTTCCCTTAAAAAAAAAAAAAACTATTTCCTAATAATATATCTTAAAAAGCAGTACTAATTCCAGAAAGAATAAGAATTAGATTATCACAAGCCCCAATTAATAGAACTAGGCAAAGATCAATGGCTTCTATCATCACAAAAAAAGTGAGACAACCAGACATTATGGGTCTCCTAATGAAAGAACACAACATCCCCATGACATAGTCTTGCATTTCCACAATTCAAAAAAAAAAAATTATGCCTGAATCTGACTGAACCTCTAGTTCCAGTAACCAATGTAGTACAAAGAGAGAACAGAAGAGTGTGTTTACATACATCTCAAACTGCAATCAGCAAAGTTGAAACTAGGAAACTATAGTGAGTTCCTTCAGCAAATAAACTGCAGAAAATCTTTTCTAAACAATAAAGAGAAAAGCCCATACATATTACAGAAAGAGAGAATTGAAAAGCATTAGCAATCACTTGCAGAGCATGAGCTGATTCAAACAAAAACTTTTTTAAAAATCTTTTTGAGATAGTAAGAAAAAATAGAACACTAACTGAATATTTGATATAAGTATTAATTTTTAAATAAGTTTTACTGATACAAATCAAATACCCTAAAATTCACCCTTTTAAAGTGTTGTTAAAGTGGTTTTAGCATATTCATCCAGTTGTATATCACTCACCAATAATTCCAGAACATTTTCATCATCCCAAAACAAAGCCCCACTCCCATTAAGCAGTCACTCCCCTATTCTCTCCTCCAGCCCTAGAGAACCACTAATTTACTTTCCATCTCAATGCATTTGCCTATTCTGTACACTGCACATAAATGGAAACATACAACATGTGGTCTTTTGTGTCTTTCTTTTTTTTTTTTTTGAGACAGAGTCTCACTCTCTTACCCGGGCTAGAGTGAGTGCCAAGGCATCAGCCTAGCTCACAGCAACCTCAAATTCCTGGGCTCAAGCGATCCTTCCGCCTCAGCCTCCCAAGAAGCTGGGACTACAGGCATGCACCACCACGCCCGGCTAATATTTTCTATATTTTTAGTTGGAGAATTAATTTCTTTCTATTTTTAGTAGAGACAGGGTCTTGCTCTTGCTCAGGCTGGTTTCAAACTCCTGACCTTGAGCAATCCACCCACCTCAGCCTCCCAGAGTGCTAGGATTACAGGCGTGAGCCACCGCACCCGGCCCTGATTTTCTTTTTAGCATATTTTGAAAGCTCATCCATGTTGTACCATGTATCAAAACCTTGTTTCTTTCTATGAATAATATTCCATTGTATAGGTATACAACATTTTGTTTATCCATTCATCAACTGATAGACATTGGGTTGTTTCCACAATTATCTCGGGTTTATATCTAGGAGAACTGCTGGGTCATATGGTAACTATGTTTAACTTTTTGAGGAACTGCCAAACTATTTCCCAAAGTGGCTGCATTATTTTACATTCTCACCAGCAGTTTGAATATTCTAATTTATCTACATACTTGTCAACATTTGTTATTGTCTTTTATTATTATAGCCATACTAGCAAGTATTAAGAGGAAGTATTAACTTTTTAAATGTGATAATGATATAGTAGCCATGTATACAATTAGAGATACATATTGAAATATTTCTAGATAAATGATATGATGTCTGCAATCTTTTCAAAATAATATAAGGCAGGCATGAGGCAGTAGGTAGAAGTATAAATGAAATAAAATAGTCTGATAACTATTGAACCTGGATGATGAGTACACATGGGATCATTATATAGTCACTCTATATCTGTGTTTAAACTTTTCCATAACAAATACTAAAATGTACCCTAATATTACAAATATTATTTCATACATTTTTATACCCTAGAAAATAACACATCTATTACATTATTTCACACATCAATATTGCACAAACATTATGGCAGTTCAGGCTTTTTTTAAAAGCTTGAAAAAAAATTACGCCTAATAAAAGTATCAATTTTATATTAATTTTAAATCCTATAACTAAATAGCAGATTTTCAAGGTTACAAATTTATGCTAGCTAACAAAAACCTCATTAGCCACAAAGGTGAAAAATCAAATCTATTGGTATTCACCTCCCATGTATATAAAGAAATAAATCCATAAGAGTAACTACAAATACAGTATTGTTCTTTATCACAATTGAGAAAGTTGTTTTCTTTAATATAAGCGCAACACTACAAAGGAGTCAACTCTCAACTATCTACAGTAAAAGGAAGCTAAAAAAATAAGCCAATAGTTTAAAAGTACACTCATTTTCCTTAATTCATTTTTTCTTTTACAAATTGCCATTTGACCAAATCACAGAAAAGACAGACCAGCAATTTTTTCACTTTTCTAGCATCACAGGGAGTAAAAGCTCCACCCGGATGAATTTTCTTGATAACAGTTGATCCAACAAATAATTTTTAATTTGATGTTTACTGAAACAATTCCAAAATATAATATGCATTTCTATGCTTTATAAGTCATTAAATTCAAAGTAATTTTAAACTTTTCATGACACATAAATATCATCAACATCAATTAAAACTCTGATACTTTATTTTGATGCTTGCTACTGTAAAATCAAAGGAGAACTAGACATTTGCTTTCATGAATTTCATGCTGTTGGTTTTTCTCTTCAAGAATCTACTCCAGGCTCTGGCTTGCCAGTGAAGGCTGTCTCCCCTGCTGGGCTAAAGGTTTCCCTGGGCCTCTCCCTTCAATTCACCTCTCAGCCTCCTGGACTGGACACACTGAATCTAATGAATGCCTACTGCTTCTCCATTCCTGGCTAGCACAAATATGCAACCTCCTTGATTCTAGAATTGTTACATCCTGCATTGTGCCAAGTAGGAAGATCAACAGATTAGGCTGTGTTGGCCACTGCTCTGACCTACTTAATGGTAGATATGTTTTAAAATTGTAAGATAATGAGAACCTTAATGATAAAAGTGATAAGAGATCAATCTTCCTGTTTCATGAGTAAAGCCCAGGAAGAGTACGTGACTCATCGAAGGTCACAGGGTTATTTAGTGGCAGAAAAGATACTGTCGGAACTGCTGGTTTCTAGTCCAAGTGCTTTTTGCACTACTTCATCAACACTCACATCCTACAAGATTATCATGCTATGAAGTATGAACTAATAACACCATTAAGGGAGCCAAATTTTGCCCTAATTCTTCAAATCCATGGACACCGGTCCTTCTAGGAATACGACAACAAAACCCTAAAACCTGATTTCCGCCAGATTAACTTATATTAAAGTAGGACTAGCTTTACCACGGGTACTTGCTTTCTTCCTGAACATGGAGGCATTGAACTCATAGGAATCAATAACATTTAAACCAAACATAAGACAAAACCATCTTGCAGAACCACATATAATGCGTACAGACAACAGTTTGGGTTAGAGCATACTTTAAAACAGACTTTCTCTGACAGAATTTAAAACATTTAATTGGCAACTAACCTATTAATTTTAACTCTTGTCTATTAAGTTATAACAGAAAGACAAATCTATCCTTTCAACTGAGTTCTGCTTATACCATGATATTCTGAAAGTCTGCAAATAGGGATAAATATTAATATTTACTTGAATAGTTTAAAAGTTTTTGTTCAGAATAACTTTAAAGCCCTATGTACAGAGCCTTGTTGATGACAGTCTTTAAAGCACAGGTTCTCAAAATGAAGTCCACAGGCTTTAAAAATTTTTGGTATCAACAGACTCCGGGAGGGCTATGAATGCCCTAAAACTGCGTGCAAAATTCAGAGTGTATGCACATACACATATGGAGAAAGATCCATAGCTTTTATCAGACCCTCAAAATAGAAACATGATATCAAAAAGGTTAAGAATCACTGTTTTAAGTACAACAGGGCATTCAAGCTGTGGAGGCAAGGCAGCCCACTGACAGCTGCAGAATACTCAACAACAAAGGCTTAACAAAGGGTTAATTTTCCTTACACACACCAATCCTTTTGGAATGCAGAACCTCAGTATAGCAGTAATATTGAGAGTTCACTGGTCACAAAACAGGGAGACAAGTGCATCATAGATCCTAACCAACATATGGCCACATTTGGCCTCTTAACCCATATGGTCTGTTCAGAACCAGAGCATCAAGATTTTTAAGAAAGACTGCCCAGCATGGCCACACACTGAAAAGATGGGGGAAGGACAGGATGTGATGGGGGAATCCCAAAGGTAAAGGGACTTCCAGTATCCATGAACTAGCAAAAGCTGAAAATTACTTTATCTCAGCTAGTACTACCACTTCTTATGGGTACTCAAGTTTAGTAAACTGTGTTAACGTATTAACTTCTTTTATTTGTCCAAAAAGAAAACCTCTCTGTCAAACATTAGGGATGGGTATTGCCCTCATTGTGGTATTTTGAATATTTTGTATTTTGAGAATAAATGCATTATCATGATTTTACAAGCTTTGAACACAATTCTTTTATATCACACCCTGGATATGTTAGTGTGGGGAGGCAGGGAGAGAGAGAGAGAGTGTGTGTATCTACACTCATCACATACAGACTACATAAAACATTCATTCTAACTATTGTATGGTGCTTACAAAGAAATCTTGCTTTCCTTCTACCACCACTAAATACTACAAATTCATCACTTTAGAAGTTTATAGATTTTAGAAAATTTTATTTTCATTTTCATCTTCTACTGCCACATACAATACTAAAAATCAGTTTAACTGATTTTAGTGTTTTTCCAAAAGAAAATGGAGAAAGGATTATTTCATCCAGAAATCTGTGCGCACAAGATTCTCTATAGCGATAAGTAACATCAGCACAAATGTTCTATTTTACACCTATGTATTTTTAGGCTATTGCTATCCAACACTTTAAGGGGAAAAATTTTTAACTTAATGTAAAAAAAATAATTTTTTCTAACTTAAACAGCATAGAATTAAATCCATTCACCAACACCATGCTTCTTAATAACTCAAAACCATACTGAGAGCCAAAATCAGTGCTTCCAATTAGAGATCACACATATAATTGAAAAAATATTTTTCTTGTGATTTCTTAAGATTATGATCAAATACCTACAAGACACTGAGGATATTGCCTACAAGATGCTGAGAATTAAAAACAGTAACAAGCAATAAATATACTAGAAATTCTAACTTTCCCATTTATTGGCACAGTGTAATCGTTTGATATAAGCACATAGAGTTAATTACTCAAACACCTTCTTCAGGACTCCAAATAAACATCTAGCAAACAAAGAAGGTAGTGAGGAATATCAAAAATAGGCTGTTCTCAGTTTGCAAAACTGATGGCTTACTTCTCTAGCTTAAGTGACCACAGGAAGGCACAGAGTAACCTAATCCAAAACTTAAGCAACCAAACAGGAAATTCAGAGGCAGGAATAAAAAGAGCTTTTATCTATATTGGTTTAGTCAAGCTATCATATACATATTATATTGGAGTAAATGGAGGTGACAACACTGTGTGTGTGTGCAAGTGCCTGCCTCCAATCCTGTCACCAAGAACACCAAGAACAGGGTCAATCCAGAAAGTAAAATAAATCAAAGTATAGATGTGGAAAACAGGCCTAGAATCCTAGGCCCAAAGACTGGGAGCAGCAACTAGCCCAATCAGTGACATCAGCACATACAGAGAAACAAAGGGTCACCTGAAGGTGGCAATCAGCAACCAGAAACTGATTCTGAGACACAAAATCTGGTCATGTCCAGCTTTGCCCAGAGAAGAGACAGTGAAGGGGGGGTGGGGCCTGGGGATAGGTTAAAAAACAAACATTCTGGGTATTAGAGGTGTTGGCTGCTGAGAGGAAGAGACTTGTCATTTAAACCCATTTTAGAGGAGGGTTGGAAAGGACTTGGTGAAGGACAGGTGTGTGAGAAAAACCAAGGTGCCAAAAATGACTCCTAGATTCCTGGTTTAAGCAAGTGGGTAATGATCTCTAATGGAAAAAAGTAAGAGAGGAAAAACAGTTTGGCTAGATAATAATTTCACTTTTGGACATGTAAAGTATGAGCTCCCGATAAAATACAAATATGAGAATTCTCAGCATATAAATGATACTTAAATCCCTTGGAACAAATGCTATCATCTAGAAAGAGAACACAGAAGAGAGATGAAGGCACAGGCCCAAGTCCTGAGGAACTCAAACATTCAGTGACTGGGGGAAAGGGGCTGACAAAAAGTATATACAAAGGGGAGAGGAAAACCAGGATTATGAGATTACAGAAGCCAAGAGAGTCTGGAATCCAAGAGAGTGTGAGCTGGGCAAAGGTGCTCATGCCTATAATCCCAGCCCTTTGGGAGGCTGAGGCAGGAAGATTGCTTGAGGCCCGGTGTTCGAGACCAGCCTGGGCAACATAGAAAGAGCCTGTCTCTACAAAAAATTTTTTAAAAAATTATCCAGGTTTTGTGGTGCACACCTATGGTCCCAGCTACTGGAAAGGCTGAGGCTGGAGGATCCCTTGAGCCCAGGAATTAGAAGTTACAGCGAGGTATGATCATGCCATTGCACTCTAGCCTGGGTGACAGAGTGAGACCCGGTCTCTAAAAAATAAAAAAACACAAAGAAAGAAAGTGGGGGCGGCCGGGTGCAGCAGCGGCCCTAGCACTCCGGGAGGCCAAGGTGGGCGGATGCCTCGAGGTCAGGAGTTCAAAACCAGCCTGAGCAAGAGTAAGACCCCGTCTCTACTAAAAATAGAAATAAATTAATTGGCCACTAAAAATATACATAGAAAAAATTAGCCGGGCATGGTGGCGCATGCCTGTAGTCCCAGCTACTTGGGAGGCTGAGGCAGGAGGACTGTTTGAACCCAGGAGTTTGAGGTTGCTGTGAGCTAGGCTGACACCACGGCACTCTAGCCCAGGCAACAGAGCGAGACTCTGTCTCAAAAAAAAAAAAAAAAAAAAAAAAAAAAAGAGCTTATATTTAAGGACAGTTAAAAGCAGTAAAAATATTAAATTCAGTAGAAACATAAATTAAATATAGAAAGAGATTTGGAATATCTTTATAAATTACCTGAGAAAAATAAAGTTCAAAACAATTGAGCACCACAAGAGGTTTTGGGGAGTTCCTTAGAATAAAAAGAGGGCCATTTTTACCCTAGTTTCTCTGAAAAGATAAATTAAAGCCAAACTCAACATTCAAAATAATAAGAATGGATACCATCGAAACAGCTAACCTCCAGGTATCCAGAGACATTTTGTGGGCTGGGAAGCCAGTGGTATTAGCAATACAAAGAACAATAATAATAGTAATTACATGCATTGAACTTTTAATATGTGCCAACCACAGTAATATCTTTTATGGGTATTAACCCATTTACTCCTTAACTGCAGTGAGGTAGGTGCAATTATTAACTCCATTTCGCAGACAAGGAAATGAAGCATAAAGCAGTAAAACAAGCTGTCCAAGACCACGAGCACTGAGACAAAGGAACCAGACTGCCTGGCTGCGGAGCCCACCCTCCCAAACAGCCGATTACACTGAAACAAATCAAGGCCTCACTGAAACCACTGTGCACTGAGCTGGACTGCAAAATGGTTGGAACTCCTTAGTGGTCAGATGATCAGGGACTAAAACATAAATGTGTACTTTTGTGAATGCAGGAAGATGATGCTATATTGGAAAGCCAAGATCTGGGCTTGGATTCTGGCTCTGCCACTCCTGGCCATGTGATTCTGGGGACCTCAGTCACTTCTCGTCAACTCTCTGGGTCTTGCTTAATAAGCCTATAGAAAATTTTCTTAAAGATTCCTTTCAGATCTAAATTTTTAGATTTCCTACCTATCTTCCCCCAATCAGTAAATATCTGTTGAATGAACAAATGAGTAAGTGAGCCATAAAAACAAATATAATTTCAGGGGATAAATTTTGTACTTTAGGAACATATTTAAATTGTCCACAGCTAGGCTATTGAATGTCACTCAGATAAAATCAAATGATGTTCTCCAATCTTTCCATCTAAAAGTAACCATTTTTGTGAGCAAAACCCAAAAGTGCCCATTAAAAAATAGTCCTAATTCAAATCTTATACAAATATAAATAACTATTGGTAACTAAATTTTGTTGTGAGAGTCCAAAGACATAAAGGAAAAACTGGTAGAGCTGGAATTCTCTCAGAAATCTCCACTAACAAGCAACTCTACCTATCTTACAATGTGTATGTTGACAGAAGTCATTTTTAAAAGAAAAAATACCCCATGGTACCAGAAATCCTAAGCCAGCTCAGGGCCTATACTACCCCACAGTGTACTGGGATTATTCTTGGAGGACAGAACCGGCCTGCACAAATCAGGCCCCTAATTCATTATTTAATAAATGAATACTGGCCTGAACAGAATCCAGAGACTTCAGAAAACACCAAAGCTGATGCCTTAAAGGGTAATTTTCAAAGCCTCCTCAAAGTTTATCACCATAAAAGGAATAGTACTTTCCAAACAGTGAGCTCTCAATTATCCTCACTAACAGGAGAAAGAAGCCAATACAAGTGTTTAGTTTTAATATAAAATGCATATGGCCATAGTAAAGATAAACAACTTTGTGTAAATCAGATAGAAAAAAATTCCTGCAGGCACTTCGGGCCACTGGCCTCACATGGAACACGTGGTTCTGTGAAGTCTGTCCAGCTGCACTGCTCAACTGTGCGTTCAATTTTGTTTCTACTCCTTCAAGTGTAAGATCACTAGACAGTGACAGAGGCACACCCACAGCACTCTGACACTGGCGAAACCAGCCTATTTTAAACCATGCCATGAACACACTATCTACATGACTCGTGTGCAGATTTGAATGAATTCAATTTTTGTACACCCACCTTCTCAGACTGGAAAATAACTGACTGACCTCATGAGAAGAATAAACTTAAACCTCGCTATTTCCTTGCACAGGTTAAGTAGGTGTTCTCTTCCGCTTTCACTTCTTTATTGTCCACATTTGATGACAGCACATAACCTTTTAATGAATGGAAATAACTCGTAAAAACTCATTACCATAATTATTAATTTCCACAGAAACACAGGGCTGGAACAGTTCTTACTGATCATTCCATCCAAAACTTTTTTTTAAATGACACATAACGCATGGAAGCTCGGAAGGGCTGAGTGCCCTAAGTGAGATCCAACAGCTAGGACTGGCAGAGCCAGTCTCTGTGTTCTTCCTATCTTACCATTCTGCCTTCCTGTTCTGCATCTGATCATAAATCCTAGGCAACTATTACAGGAATGCTCCCAGAGTCAAGTCTTACCTAACTCTTCATTTGTGCTGTCATTATCAGTAGCAAACGGGAATCTCTTTTGTTCTGCAATAGACTTGGCCTGACTCTGGAAAAAAAATAAAAAAGAACAAACATACATTTTAGCTTATCACAAATGAAAGAAAATTTGTATTAAAAACATGTATTTTTAAAATTTAAGGCTACATTTGATTTAAATGGAAGCAAGAAAATCCCACCACCGTGGGAATGTTTTACACATTATGTCTTTCAGTAAAATCTTGATGACGAGCGAAAAACTCTCATTAGCTACTTCCTATTTTGCTATGTAGCTGGGAGCTTCCACACGTGGGCACCTGGTAAGGTTTCTTCAAGACGTGGAAGATTTAACAATGCATGAGGGTGTCACTGCCAGTATACAGCTCTGTGTGACCAGAACATGTCCTGTCTCTTTGACAAATGGTTACAGAGAAGCACACAGATGCAAAAGATTTTTCTGCACAATAAACTGCTTAGATAGCTTGATTGTGGTACTCATTTCACGATGTATACATATAATCATATCATCACATTGTATGCTGGAAATATATACAGTTTTTATTTATAAATTATACCTTAATAAAGCTGCAACAAAATTGCTTAGAGTCAACAAAAAGATTCGATAAATATTGCTTTTATTAGTTGCAGTGCCCTATTATTTCATATGGTATCTGATGAGAGTCTACCATTTGCCAAATCTCTGTACGAAAAAGCTATGGGGAAGAGAACAGAAATGAAACAATTTACCAAGCAACTTCAAGAGAATACTGAAGAATACATCTGATTTTAAGTTGTTTATATTATATTAGAAAGTGGGCAGGAAAAGCATAGTGCAAACAAACCAAATTCTTGACAAAAAAAGAATCTTTCCCATTTCTAATGTATCTATAGTTATCTTCTCTGGACAGAGGTGAGAAGCTATTATCAAGTAAGTTTAACCAGCACAGCTCAACATCACTAGTAGACTAATTTCAACCCATCCTTGTCATTCCTGCTTACATTTTAATTCCTGCAGCTGGACTGCCTGATACCCCTAATTTAAGGGAGATTATGTTGACCCTTTGCGTTTCCTTCATGTGATGTGCACAACTGCACTTTTATATTTATTTGTATAATTATTTGTTTGGTGACTGGAGGAGTCATAAGGCACGGACCAAGGAATACTGTTGTATTCCCAGTACTTACCTAGCACAATGCCTGGCACATAACTGGTGCAAAATAAATATCTGGAGAATGGATAAATAAATGAATTGTCTAACTCCCATATTTCAATCTAGGAAAAATGAAAGGCCAAAACTGGTGAGCTTTCTCCCATAAGTCACAAGCTAGCACTATCTTAAACTGGAAATACAACTAGAAAATATCTGAACTACTATCAGTAAGAAGGATCCTCATAACTCTAAGAATCTCACCACTTACACTAGGTGGATTAACTAATTTCTACTTAAAACACTTTCAATGATGGCCAACTCACTACTTTACAAGATAGCCCATTCTGGTTTTGAACAAGTCTAATTCAAAAGATTTTCCATATATCAAGTTGATTGCTAATGCAGTGAGTTAGGTAAAAAGCAACTGATCGTTGTCTGCTTTGTAATTTTTTTTTCTTTTTCTACTGCCTCTACAATTGCAGAATCTAGTTTGTAATTTCTATCTATACTCCGTAGTTCTGGCATGAAAAGGCAAAGCTTTGTTTGGAAAAGAAACAGTATCCCAAAGGAAAATTTTAAACAAAAGAAGCATATAATATCTACGTGATGTGGAAGGAAAAGGCCTGGAGAAAAAAATATGTTAAACTTGGGCATGGAAAGAACAACTCAGCTTCACAGAGTTAAGTATGAACAAAAAGAAGACCCACCTTGAGGTAGCCAGGCTGGAGGAAACGTGCTAACATGGATAGGCAAACGCAAACATTACCTATTACAGGTATTCATCCCTGAAATGCAGATGTCCCCTGCACAGTTTAGCTGGCAGTGATAAAAAAAATAGATACAAAAGATATCCACACAGGCAAAGGTTGAAAAAATAGGATTCCACTATACCTCCAAATACACAAGCCTCCTAGAAACAAGATTCAATCACGATCTCCCCTTTGTTCCTTGGAACTTAAAAGTCCTAGGTCCAGAATGACAACTATCCAACTCACAAGTCACAAAAATTCAATGTGACTAAATCCCAGATGACCTGTCTCTATACACACATAGAACCAACAGGACCCAACTTCTAGTTGATAAACAGAGGCGACCTCCACTTTCTGGAACTAGTATCGTGTGCTTCGGGTCACAGAAACAGAAAAAGCACAGAGGGAAGCTGCGTACCAGGATCTTCTCAGTGTTGAGGGAAAGCAAGGAGTCACAGGGTGGTGATCCTTTGGGTTCACAGTCTGAGTCGTGGAAGTTCAAAAAGGATGACTCTGAAAAGCAAACATTCTTTGTTAGTCTCTTCACCTTACACTTATGCTCTTAGGTGCTTAACTATGAATTGGAATTTTCAGAATCCACAAAATAAGAACAAGTGCAAAAAACACTAAAAGTGGGAATCTCTCTTCTACCTTTACGATTGTGTGATGTTTTACAGTGTACAAGTTTCTTGCACACCCATTAGGGACTGTCCTCACCACCGTTCTGGAAATGAGCAAAGCCAGGCAGCTCTGCGGATGATGAAACGAGGTTTGAATAGGTTGCAACTATCTGAAGGCAACTGGGCAGAAACAGTACTAGCTCAACACTCGTCTCACTGCACATGTGGAATTAATATTGCTGAGCTCCTTCAGTTGGACATCTCCTATGTGGCAGCACTCACCACAAGTTTATAAAAAATCACAAAAGAACGATGCCAAGCCAGGAAGACCTAACATTAAAAGAAAATGCACTATGGATCTAGTATACAAAATAAATAACTCCTATAACCCAACAAAGAAAAAGACAACCCAATTTAAAAAACAGGCAAAGCACTTGAATAGGCAGTCCTCTGAAGAAGAAATACAAATGGCCACTGAACACATGAAAAGATGCTCATCAGTACTAATTAGGGAAATGCAAACCAAACCACCACAAGGTACTTCTTCACATCCGCCAGGATGACTATAAGCAAAAACCCAGAAAATAACGAGTGTTAGCCAGAATGCAGAGAAACTGGAACCTTGTGCACGGCTGGTGGGAATGTAAAATGGTATACTCATGGTGGAAAACAGTTCCTCAAAAAGCCAATCGGGCCTTTCGGCAGTTTTTATTTATTTTCAGCAGCACTCGGTGGCAAGATGGCAGTGCAGATCTCCAAGAAGAGGACATTGGTCGCTGATGGCATCTTCAAAGCTGAACTGAATGAGTTTCTCACTCAGGAGCTGGCTGAAGTTGCGGTCTCCGTTACACGAGGAAGGACACAAATCATTTTCTTAGCCACCAGGACACAGAATGTTCCTGGTGAGAAAGGGCAGCAGATTCGGGGATTGACCGCTGTAGTTCAGAGTAGGTTTGGCTTCCCAGAGGACAGTGTAGAACTTTCTGCTGAAAAAGTGGCCATGGGAGGTCTGCGTGCCATCGCCCAGGCAGAATCTCTATGTTACAAACTCCTTGGAGGGCTTGCTGTGCAGAGCACTTGCTATGGTGTGTTGCAGTTCGTCACAGAGAGTGGAGCCAAGGGCTGCGAGGTCCTGGTGTCTGGGAAACTCCAAGGACAGAGGACTAAATCTATGGAGTTTGTGGATGGTCTGATGATCCACAGAGGGGCCCTGTTAACTACTATGTTGACACTGCCATGGGCCATGTGCTGCTCAGACAGGGTGTGCTGGCATCAAGGTGAAGATCACGCTGCCCTGGGACCCTAGCAGTAAGACTGGCCCTAAGAAACCCCTGCCTGATCATGTGAGCGCGTGGAACCCAAAGATGAGATATGGCTCACCACGCCCATCTCAGAACAGAAGGGTGAGAGGCCAGAGCTGCCTGCCAAGCCCCAGCTGGTCTGCACAGCATAAAAGGGTCTCCTTGGCAGCTGTATCCGGAGTCTCGATGTTGCTCTGTAAAGACCTTTAATAAAGTCTTGAACAAAGACACAAGGCGGCCTGACCACGCCATATATCCAGGATTCAGACTGCAGGTGTCATGTTGGCTTACGGAGCATTACTTATCCCCTTGGTTTTAACCACACTTGCAGTATTTGCAAGGAAGGTGCCAGAATGCAAGGACCTGAGCAGAGCTAACCAGAGAAATATCCTGTGTCATAGTGAAGGCCGATGGCTAGCAGGGCAGCACCTTAACTAATTGTCCTGTGTAGTTCAAGACTGTCGGCTTAGAAGAAGGATACTTGAGATGACTTTCTTCCTGATGCATAAGGAAATCCCTATTGCACATAGAAATAAACACAGTGGCCAAATTTTGCGTCATACTGTACTATGTTCTCCACACAGTCATTTAATCCTCAACATGTCTAAAGTGTAAAGGAAATTTGCTTGAGCCACTGAATTTAAGGCTCAGAAGTAAATTTGTCTAAGCAGTATAAAGCTCTCATTAGAATCCACATTCTTTTTTTTTTTTTTTCCTTTCAGAGATAGGGTCTTGCTGTGTCACCCAAGCTGGAGTGCAGTGATCAGATAATAGCTCACTGCAGGCTTGAATTCCTGCCCTCAAATGGTCCTCCTGTCTGAGCCTCCCAAAGTGCTGGGATTACAGACGTGAGCCACTGGGCTGGCTCGATCCACATTCTGATGTTTTAAAGTACTTTCTATCAATATCTACATTTTACAAGAAATTAGATGCTCTTAGTTTACTTAGGCAAAACTAGTGAAGGACAGGTTGGCTTGAAAATCCTACAAGACTGATGATAAGCCAGATTCTGATTGATCACAGAGAGGGGACTTCACAATGACAGCTGTCATGGGCCTGGGAGGCCAAGACAGGTGGCTGCACCCTGGTGGTGGTGCGGCCTGGCTGGGGCAATAACCCTGGCTCCACAGACTGCCCAGCAGGTGCTGTTTGATTATTTGGTTGCCTTCTCAGTTAGATGGAGCTGCACAAGGGCAGACCCTGCACATAACAAGGGCTTAATATCTGAATTAATGAATTATGTTGGGAGCACACTGACAAAGCTATCTGCCCCCTGCTCCCTTTTTACTTTGTAATTATAAGCACAATATGAAATTTACCTTGGTCTTCTACATCATCTCTGGCCATTTCTTCACTGCTTCAGATTTTAACTTATTAGCAGAGGTTTCTATACAGTTGTCTCTTAATCCTACTGGCCTCTGTAGCTCTGCACATACTCCTCATTCACAATACACATTTGTATCTTCTCTCTTCTTTATGTGTCATCCTTATCAGGCGTATCTATTTTATTATTTTTTAATGACTTAAGAATTTGTTCTCCTGTGTTTTTTTTAATTGTGGTAAAAACCGTATCACATAAAATTTACCCTCTTAGCCATTTTTAGGTGTACAGTTCAGCAGCGTTAAGTACATTCACACTGATGTGAAACAGATCTCCAGAACTTTTCATTTATTCTTTTTTTTTTAAAGCACCAACTCTCGGTTCCATTTATCAATTCCATCGCTGTTCTATTTCTAATTCACTTCTACTGGCTTTGCTCTATTTAGTCCTTCTAATTTCCCTTGTTTCCTCTCCTCGCTTCTCAGAATTAGTATCTGGTTCATTTACTCCCTTTCTTATTAGCACCAAACTAAGAAGGCAGGGTAGGTTTAAGCAGGAATTCCGAGCCATCACTGACAGGTGTCTGAGAAGAGAACAGAGCAGGGAGGCCAGGTAGGCGGCAAGTCAAAAATGAGCAAAGTCCGAACACACGTAGAGGCCCCGGCACTGAAATGGAGGGTCAGTCTAAAGAGATGTAGGAAGTAAAAAGGCCAGGGCTGTGAGGAAAAACTAGGCACGGGAAGAGGGAAAAGACACAGGTTTCCGGTTTGTGCAACTAGGGAAGTGGTGCCCTGAACAGAAACAGGGAGTTTAAGAGGATGAATGGTTTCAGAGGGAAGGAAAGAGCTAACTTTGGGTTTAAGTCAAGTGCTTAGGAGACGTTAAAACTGGAAGCTATCCTAGTACACAGTCAGGGAATTCCAGACAAAGGTGAAAGCTATAGATGTGCATTTGATAATCATTAACTTACAGTGGAATTAAGCTGGGAATGTAGGTAAGATCTTCAAGAAAGCTTATGTTTAATGAAAGAAAAGAGCTGGCCCTGGTGGGGACAAGATATTTAACAGATAGTAGGAAAATCCACTTCGTAATTTACCTTTTTAAAAAGAACTTTCCATTTATTTGAAATGTGCTACATCTTGGCCATAAAGCTGTACATAATTATGATTTTCATATTTATTATACTTGCTTATTCCTAAAGTATTTGTTTCTTCTCATTTTTCTTGATTAAGCATGCTAGATAATTGTCTAAACTGTACCAGTATTATCAAAGAACTAGGTCTTAGATATATATATATATATATATATTTTTTTTTTTAGACAGTCCCACTCTGTTGCCCGGGCTACAGTGAGTGCCGTGGTGTCAGCCTAGCTCACAGCAACCTCAAACTCCTGGGCTCAAATGATCCTTCTGCCTCAGCCTACCAAGCAGCTGGGACTACAGGCATGCGCCACCATGCCCGGCTAACTTTTTTTTGTATATCTTTTTAGTTGGCCAATTAATTTCTTCCTATTTATAGTAGAGACGGGGGTCTCACTCTTGCTCAGGCTGGTTTCGAACTCCTGACCTTGAGCGATCTGCCTGCATCGGCCTCCCAGAGTGCTAGGATTACAGGCGTGAGCCAACACGCCCGGCCTAGGTCTTATATTTAATTCTGCCATCTCCCTGACTTCCAATCTCACTAGTTTGGAGACAGTGCAATAGTGGTTCAGGGGACAGGCTGTGGAGTCAGACTAAATCAGACCAGATGCTTCACTGGCTGTTTGACCGTGGGTGGGTCCTTAGCATGCCTTACCCTCAGTACCGTCACCTGTTAAACAGGAATAACCATCACAACATATCTATCTGGGGCTCTTGTGAGGAATAAAGGACATAAAGTCCAGTTCACAGAAAATGACCGTTAACTGTTAGTATAAAAATACAGGCTAAAATTGCTGGTTTTTCTATAAATTTCTTCTGTCTACTTTACATAAGTTTATTTTGTTCTTTAAAGTACTTTACAGCTGTCAAAAGTCATATTTCTTTTGGTTCTCCATCCTCTAAGGTAGGCAGAACATATATTGTGCCCAGTGGACAAATAAGCTCATGTTAATGAACATGTTTAAGGTCACAAAATGAAGACCTAGCAAAGTTGGGACATGCCACATCAATAAAGAACATGGTACATTTGTCACAACTCATTCTGCCAATGCTGGGTCCTGGTAACGAACACTTCAGGTATAGCAATGTCTTCTAACTTCTTTCCTCTCCTCCTAGACCTCACACACAACTGACCTTAAGAAGAGTTTTGGTGCAGTGACTGGGACAAAAGCTGACTGTAGAAGATTCAAGAGAGAGTAGAGCAGTGGAGATGGTGCATATAAACATCTTCTTTGAGGAATTCTGCTGTAAAAGGAAGCAGAGAGAAGGCAGTAGCTGGAAGGACACGTGGTCCTGTCTTTGTTGCTTGTTTTTTCAAGATGGTAGCTATTACAACTGTAGGTATGGTGATGGAAGACAAGAGGGAAAAAAAGCCTCTTTTGCACAAGGAGAGAGCTGTGCTAGGTCCAAGCACAGGCCACTCATTCACTGCAACAGCACAGAAGACAAAATCTCCCAGTCCAGCTGCAGGCAGGCTCATAGCTAAGACGGTGGGGGAGCAGGGACGTTCTCTTGTCACTGCTTCTTTTGCAGTCAAATAAGACGAGAGTCATTACTTCCGAGGGAGGAGAGAAGGTGGCACTAAAAGTAGCATGGATTTGTCACACACTCATACCTGTACGTGAAAACTGACTGAAAGCCTGTAAGCAGCAAACCCATGGCCCATTTTTACAGAAATCAACAGCTTCTGGGTGCATTACCACCTGATCACCTTGCTCTAGTTATAATAGATGGCATGCTGAGCTACTTGAGAATAAGGATGAGTGGGCTTTTCCCGAGGATGGGCTAGAACTTGGAAATCAAGTGCCAGATATTAATTGACAATTCTAGTCCTAGGTATAGGTGAACCTGGGAAGAGAAGACAGCATTAGTGTGGCTGGAGGAACTACCCGAAGGCTAGGTGGTTGCCACATGGTAGCAACCTGTAGTGCCTTTTGCTTTCATCAATACATGGTCCCAAGTGGTAAATTTCTTTTAGAATGTAATAACAGGAAAAATTCTCTGAAGAATTTATATGCTTCATTTATTCTAATGAAATATTCTTCAGTACCTGAGCTGTCTAAGTTATCAAAAAACAACTAGAAAATAGACTGCCCACTGAGAGTTAAATTATAAAGTAAACACATAATCCATTAGAACAGGGATTTGCAAAAACCATCATAAAGAGACAGAAGAGTTTTTTAAAATAAAGCTTGAATATAATTTGATCAAAGCTTTATTAACCCACATACAAATATTAACACATGTAAAAAATGTACAAAACCGAAAAAAAAGGAGTTCGCTGCACAGGAGGGAAAAAGAGGCACAGAAGCAAATTTTGTGGTGCCAATGCAAGTACCAGCCAGATGGAGGGTGCTGTAATCCACAGGGACGAGGCATTACCCAAAAAGGTGAGTTTTGTACCCTGGGGTTGTAAACTAGATTGAAGATGCTCAAAGTGGCACATACGTTTAAGAGCTAAAACCTTTCTCATAAACCCACATACACTGTCAACCAACATGAACACTCCTGGGAATGCTGAAGCAGACCCACTCAGTGATGTGAAATGATTAGTGACAAAGGAACACAGAGTCATTTAGAACATCTCAAACACCATCAGGGGAAAGTGGCAAGAGAAGTCAACTGGTCTTTACATGTAGAGCAGGTCCTGAGCAGAGGATGGACGATTTGATAGAGGATTCCTGAGTGCGTATGGAAAGAAAATCAGCACATGCGCAGAACTAATCCACTGCATTGTGCTGGATCCTGAATTAGGTATAAAGCCAGAGAAAATATTTTCCAAATGAAACGAGGATTAGCATAGAATGAGACTTTATTAGCAAGCTTAAAAACAGGTAGTTATTCATTTTGGTTCTTTTTGGTTACACAAGTTCAGTTCATGAAAATTCACTGAGCTATATATACACTTGAAAACACTTGTGACATATATTTTTATGTGCACGTCATATTTCCATAAGAAGTAAAACAGATAACAGAATGAAAATGTTAGAAAGCATTCATCCTAAGTATTAAAATTCTGCTACTTTAATAAATTGTGTATTTATTCTGTCTGCAAGATCAGATAAGCCCAAACAAATTTATTTGGTTTTTTTTTTTTTTTTTTGAGACAGAGTTTCACTCTGTCGCTCCAGCTAGAGTGCAGTAGCATCATCATAGCTCACTGCAAACTCAAACTCCTGGGCTCAAGTGATCCTCCTGCCTCAGCCTCCCAAGTAGCTGGGACTACAGGCATGCTCCACGACACCCAGCTAATTCTTCTATTTTTTGTAGAGACGCAGTCACTCTTGCTCAGCTGGTCTCAAACTCCTGACCTCAAGCAATCCTCCTGCCTCAGCCTCCAACAAACTAACTTCTTTAAAACAAAATATCATGAAAAGGAGAAGATTCAAAAGTTGGTCCAGGAGACAGATTTAAGTGTTTCTTCCTGTCTTCTTACCAGTTGACTTGCAATAAAGGTTTCCTTTTCTCAAAAAGTCAAGTAGTTATTGAGTGCAATGGAGCCAAGCCATCTCTGCACTCTGTTGAAGAGCCTTCTTTAGAAGTTTTTATACAGATTGTTCTGCCACTTTCCTGTAGCCATGTTTCATGTAGGTTCTAAAATCCAAGCCACATAACTTTTGCCCTTACCCAGAGGTTAAAAAAAAAAAAAAATTAACTCTTATCATCCAAAGCTGAATATGTTTAGCAGTGTGTAGATCTTCTAAAAGGTAAATGTAATTCTTAATGACAACAGATATATATATATGAAAAAGCTAATCACAGGCTGTCATCTTCATAGGGCTTATGTTACAAAATGCTACTTCTAAACCAGAGGACTTTCTGAAAGATGTGGTTCTGTTAGCAAAAGAGGCAAACATCCTCCTGGCATCTTGCCACAGTGGCCAGGACTTGGTGAGCTATCAATATAAGAAAGAATCTCTTCATCACTCTGTGCCTCAGTCTCTGCACTCAAAGTAGGTTAGCACTTTACACTGGCACATTTACTCAGGTACGCGTTGGAAAAAAAGGTCTGGAGAGATCTGCCACAAAACCATATATGGTAACACAGAAAACCAGAGGATCAAGCAAACACACTAACAGTAACTGTCACTGCACTTCCTATGACTGAGCACAAAACGTGGTTCTTAACTTCCTCATAAGAGCAAAAAAGGAAATAGCTCTCATTATAAAAGTTTCCTTCTATTGATTCGCTACCACCTCTAGGCGTAGCAGTGATTTAAGTGTTGTGAGCAGTAAGACTGATGTCACGTACTTAGACTGATTCCGCAACTCAGAAAGATACCATATACCTCGACAATCTAGGTCTTATTGACGTCATAAAAAACCCAGAGCTAGTTTGTAGATACTTCCCACTTTTCTGGCAGTTAACAACTCCCTAATTGGACAGACACTAAATGTTCTTTTCTCCACAAAGAACTGTAGGAAAAGAAACTCAATTCTGGGATTATTAATTTCTACAAACTAAAGAAAATTAAGACATCAAGTATAAGACTACATCACTCCGGAGCAGTTAAAAAAGTCGGAAGGCAGCAAAAAAGTCACATAAACTCACTGTTCTTAGTTTTACTACATTTTCGAAGGAAGAAAACAGAAGCATTGTTGAAACAATTACTAAAAATGCATATGTTTGAACTATTAGAACACCTCTTAGACTATCCATAAAGATATATCTAATACAAGATGACTGCTACATTTGAACGAGATGCAGGAGGAAGAGCAGAGAACCTGAATTCTTAAAACAAGGAACAAGTTACAATTTGTCCAGACCTTATTTACCAGATCCATAAAATGAGAGTGTCAAATTAAGATATCTCTAAGATCTCTCCAAATCTTATTCTAAAATGTCACCTTTTCTGGGGCCCTCTCTGGCCACCTTTTAAAGTAGCACCTTCACGTTACTCTTTATCCTCTCGTGCTGCTTTATTCTACCAGGCATGTACTGGTAGATTATATCAGCCTATTATATACAGTCATGAGTGACGTTTTGATGAATGATGATAAACATGTATGACGGTAATCCCATAAGATTATAACACCATTGTTTTACTGTACCTTTTCTATGTTTAGATAGACAAATACTTACCATTGTGTTATAATTGCCCACAGCATTCGGTACAGTAACACACTGTACAGGTGTGTAGCCTAGGAGCAATGGACCATACCGTATAGCCTAGGTGTGCAGTAGGCTATACCATCTAAGTCTGTGTAAGTACACTCTATTATGTTCACAAGACAAAACCACCTAAGGACACATTTCTCAGAACATATCCCCACTGTTAGGCAATGTATGACTGTACTTATGTCTTCTCTCACCAAGAGACTCCATGCTAGGGACTTGGTCAGCTGTGCTACAGCACCAGGGTCTTCAACACTGAGAAGTATCCAGCAGGCACACAGATTGTTTTTCAATGAAAGAAACAGATCTGTTCTAGCTCTATAGTTCAAAATAATAGGCTCAGTGAAGGATCCTTGTATTTGTATAACAAATATGAAATTCTAGAAGTTATTTAAGAATATGATGTTCAACAAAGTTTAAGGGTATAGGACTTTATCAATGTCATTAGTAGTAAGAAATCGTACTAATATGCAAATATTACTGAAGATAACATACACAAAAATGGTTAGATCAGGTTCAAACCCTGGCTCTACTCTTTACTGTGTGTAACCTTGCTTAGCTTCTCTTGCCTCAGTTTCCCCTTAGGTAAACAGGATAAAAACAGCACCTACTTCAGTGGCAAGAGGATTAAGATCGCAAAGAGTGTTTACAACTATGTAACTGCAAAACTAGAGAAAAGAACTGAGGAAAACTTCTGTTCATTATTTCCTCCCACAATTATAATTAAAATAGGGCCAAGTTAAAAAGCAAAGGAACAAAAATTTACTTTTATTTTAAAAACATGTACAAAATGGTGTTTATTTCTTTAAAAGAGTAAGACTATTTTCTCCACAGGAAAACAAAGAGGTAAGTTTGTGGTTATACATGTGAAATGTAGGCTGGGTGGGTGGCTCATGCCTGTAATCCCAGCACTCTGAGAGGCTGAGGAGGGAGGATCTCTTGAGGCCAGGAGTTCAAAACCAGCCTGAGCAACGAAGCAAGATCTGTCTCTACGAAAAATAGAAAAATTAGCCCAGTGTGGTGGCACACACCTGTAGTCCCAGCTACTTGGGAAGCTAACTAAGGTGGGAGGATCACTTAAACCCAGGAGTTTGAGGCTGCAGTGAGCTATGATTGTGCTACTGTACTCCAGCCTGGGCAACCAGAGTAAGACTCTGTTTCTATAAAGGTGTAATGTAAAATTGTGCTGCAGGAGAAAAAGTTAAAGGGAGTGCTGGGGAACACAGAAAGCTCAGGCTGAGACATGGCACCAGGGGTCATCCGTGCTTGTTGCCTGTACAGTGGATCTGGGCAGGGATCAGCCCACTGAGTACTAGGCTGTTCCCTTGGACCTACATTCCATTTAATGTTGGTGTGCACAGCTAGGGCAGGCATTGCTAGTGTGTTACCTTCAGACTGGTGGGCTCCTACCAGCGGTTGTCCTTGCACCTGCAGTCACTGGGGGTTCTGTCTCAAGGGAATACATATACTGCTCATCAAAAAGTGTGCAGATTTAGACCCAAGTAGGCATCAACTCTGCTATTTGAAGTTAAAAGCTGCAGGAAGCATTCTGAAAAGTGGTTGCACTGCTGTGTCTGTCCTCAGTATATAGACTGGCTTGATATGAACAGGTTTGTGGCTGGATAGGCAAGCAAGTGACAATGGCATAATCAATGGTTGGTGAGGTCAGATCTGTGTGATTTTGTGTGATTCTGATTAGTTCTGCATCCTGGCATTCATCTAGAACCTAATGTTGATCAGATGGGGGCTCTGGATGCAGAACATCAGCCTACCTTCAGGCTACAATATGGTTAGTTGTAAATCCTGAACCTGTCCCTACATCCTAGGGCAGAGGGGGAATAAAACAGGTTTCATACGGTCCAGCTTCTACCTAGTTGTCCAGGGTGAAGAAGGAGAAATAGAAGGTGTTTTGGGAGCCTCTATAACAACAGAAGTGTGTTTTTTCATACGCTGCAGCCAGTAAAGCTAAGGGAAATGGGTAGAGCTCCAAGCAGCACAAGTAGTTGACTCTGGAAATGACTTACTGGATGCATACAGCAGCAGCCAAGCCACTTTAGCACCTGGCAGCTACTGGAACAGCCGGGGGAGGCTATGTGAAAGATGCATGCTGCTCCTTTACAGCAGAACATTTTAAATTCCAAACTAAGAAAATAAATACTTTAATTCATGGGGGAGATAAAAAGAAAATTAAAACATTTAAATAAATTATGTTTAAAGCCTCCTAATAACAGTGTTCACTCTCTGAAGCAGAACATTAGGTAATGTTCTACATACATAAGAAGGATTCCTCCACTTGTCTAGTTATAGAAACCACATTTATCTTTATCTGGGGTAAAATCCTAATGCAAGTCAGAGTTGGCTCAAACAAGGATTCTTAAATACTGGCCTAAGCTGATGCCACAGAATGAAATGAGCCACCTACATCAATAATACCAACAGATTTCATAACATTAATTGAAAGATATCTTCTACTGCCTAAGATCTGGGTCTCCTTTAGCCAGTGAGCATCACGTGACAATAGGAGGAAAGGGGAAAGGAGAATTTACCCAATGTGTACCATATGCTAGTAAACACTACAGACATGTTTTCCTAACTATAACCACTAGGGGTTACGATAAAACTTTGTCTGAAGCCGGACTACCTGGGTTCCTCTTTTTACAGCTGTGGGGCCTCAGGAAGGTGACAGTTTCACTATGCCTCAACTTCCTCATCAGAGAAAAGGAGCTACCATTCAATGAGGCAGTTACCGTTTTTTCTGACAGATTGATACACTAGACTAATAGACCTAAAGCACTTAGCATAGCAACTGGCATACAGCAAGCATTCAATATACATCAGCTATTTCTCATTTTCCTTACAGCACCCTTAGGAGGAAAGTAAAACCCTATAATTAGTTGAACAGTGTCTTCCATTTACAGAGGAGGCAATTTTGCAAAGACAGGTAATTCACTTGCTGAGAGGCATAGAAAGTGACAGAGATAAAAGCCATTCTTTTTCCACTATGCAATGCTGGCCACGTTACTCATGCTGTTATCAGTTAAGGCCTACCACAAAATAAAGAAGTCACATAGCCCTCAATGAGTGAGACTTCCTCAAGGAAGTCAGACTGTGCTAAAAGGAAATCAGATTGTGCTAATCTTGACATCTCATCTCAACTAAGAAAAAAACAGAGGTATTGTTTTCCTAGGTACACAGTGCTTAAGAACACTGCCATCAAGCCTTAAAAACGACCAGCCATCTCCCAGTTAGTAGACCCAGGCCCTTTCCAAAGCAAACCATAAGGGAACTCACCAAGGGGAAAGGGAAGGGGAGGGGATTGAAGGGTAAAAAGACCCACTATAGCACTTCAAAACAAAAAAGTGTACACATGTATTTTGCCCCCGAAGCATCTGCCATGACTTATTAAACCGAGGCCAAAAACACCCAACCTTAATGAATGAGCTGGCGTAGTTCCAATACACACACAGGCTCAAGGCCTGCAGGGCCCTATCACCCTCCGGGAGACACCTGACAGATCACAGGTCAATCTTAACTGGAAACAAGATGTCAACGAGCAGATAAAACGGGCTTGATCTTTCTCTTCTTTCTTCCAGGGATCTAATTTTTAGGGACTATGTTTAACACAAGACATCGACCCGGACGTCAGGAAACCCGGTTTCCAGGCCTCGGATGGGCCAGGCACGCCCCTCCATGGACTGGCTCTGCCAGCCGCCGGGCCGGGTCCCGTCCGCCCGCCCGTCCTTCTCTTGCCCCCGCGGCACCCGCGGGAGGGCGGCGGAGGAACAGGGCTGCCCCGGGCCACCTGCCATCCCCCGTCCACCTTTCTGAGAGTTGCCTCAGACTCCGGAGAGCCCGCCCCGGCCCGGGGAGCACGCTGTCAGCTCTCTACTCGCCGCCCTGCCAGAGGCGGCCGCGGGAGAGGGCACGCGGAGGCGTGGGTGGGCGCGGCGGGAAGCCGGCCGCCAGGACCCTTCGCGGAGCCGGCTCCCCGAGCACACGCCGCCGCTGGAGGCAGTGAGGCCCGGCCGCCCGCAGCCCGGGCCCGGGGCCCGCCGCCCCGCAGGCCTGCCGCCCCCTCGGCCCCGGCGGACCGCACGCCCGCCGCCGCCGCCCACTCACCGCCGCACTCGGCAGAGTACTGGTCCCCCCAGTCCCGGGACTGCGGGCTGCAGCCGCCGCCGCCCGCCGGGGCCTCCTGCTGCTGCCGGTGCTGCAGCTCCTGCTTGAGCAGGGACAGCGGCGAGTAGTGCTCGGTGGCCAGGGCGCCCAGGCGCGGCCCGGCGGACAGGACCCCCAGCAGCAGCAGCAGCAGCAGGTCGCGCCAGGCGGCGCCCGCGGCGGCCACAGCGCCGCCCCAGCTGCAGCAGCAGCAGCCAGCAGGTGCCATCTTCCCTCAAGGCGCATGTGCGGCAGCCCTCGCCGGGTTCTCAGGCCTCCCCTCCTCTACCCACGTCGGGCAGGTGGGCCGTGGCAAGGGAGCGGAGCAGGGGGAGTATTGCCTTTTGGGAGTTGTAGTCCCAGCTTGGTCGGCCTTAGGGCCCCGTTTCCTAGGCTGGGACTACGAATCCCGGCAAGCCTCGCGTGGCGCAGGTCTTCCGGTCTGGCGTCTGACGTCATCCCCGGCACTGGATCGGAAGTTCTGGGCCTCGGTTGAGTGAAATGAGCAACGGCAGGCAGAGCTGGCTGCGGCCCGGGAAAGGGAAGGCAGATGATGGGGTGGCAGCGACTGCTACCGCTGTCTCGGCCTCCTGCCAGTACAGGTGCATCGAATGCAACCAGGAGGCCAAAGAGTTGTACCGAGACTATAAACACGGTGTGCTGAAGATAACTATCTGCGTGAGTTGTAGGTGTGGGATGTCCTTGGAAAGAAAATGGCGCGGCGGGATCTGGGGCCGGGTCTTCTAATACAGTCTTTAGTTTGGTGGTTGACATTCCCGCCCGGGGTCTTTGCATGAATGCCGGTGCTGATGGAGAACTCAAAACTCTGCAGCGCTTTTCTCATATTGGCGCATACTTGGGTGGTGAGAACTGACCAGGTGAAGCGACCGTCAGGTAGGAATGGATGTAGGCACTGTGCCGAGAAATTCGAATATCTGATTAGGTTGACATTTGGGTTCATGCCAAAGCCACTTCATTCTAGCTGGTCTCCCTTTCATAGACAGAAGTTAATACTATCCTTACATTCCACAACCCATGTTGAATTCTCCTAGAATGCTTTATTTCAGGATTCCCTCTATTGGTGTTATTGAATGGCTACTGTGTACAAAGCACTATGCTAGACGTTGGTTATGCAAAAACCAAAAGCGAGGAAGTAAAAATTCTGCTTCCAAGGTGTTCATAGTCTATTTATAGGAGATAATCTTACGTTTAAAGAATCTACAAAATTGGAAGTTCTTTGAGGGCATTAGCAAAGAACCTCTCACAAAATAGGCAGTCAGTATGTTTTTGTCTCATTTCTGATCTTAATGATTTTCTAATCTTCATTAGTAAAATGCCTGAAGTAATACACAAAGGAGTAGACAAATTGTGTGTACCTATATAATCTGTTGTCAACCATTTGACAGTCTGGTGTATACATCCTCAGTTTCCTGTTCCTCACTCAAATGCTTTCCCTTGGCAAAATAATCAACCCTTGTTAAATCCAACATATTGGCTGGTCTGTCCCTACATCTGTGCAGCTGTATGCTGCTGGGGGAAAAACACCTTAAATTCATGACCATTAACCTCACATAGGCCCTTCATGCCATCTGGCAATCCTGATACATTTCCCTAGTCCACTCACATTCCCACTTTTCTAGACAATCATCAAATAGCCTCTCTCTTAGAGTTTCCCATAAATCCTCCCATGTTTCACTAAGAAAACAGAAGAGAACTTCCACAAGCTTTGCAACCACATAAACCCAATATTAACATTTCTTATTTATACACTCTGTCATCCCTCCTGTTATTACAGGTGGACTGTTGGTATACCTGTGTAGGTCTACCTCCACTTGTACACTAGATCCCATCTTCTTCCATTTACTTAAGGCCATCCCTGTAGCAATACTAACTAGCCTGCTCTGCTCGATCATCCCCACCAGCACTCGTACTAGTATTTCTTTCATCAAAAAAGCAAACCCACCACCACCAACAAAACACTCTTGACCCTACTTCCCCCTTTAGCTTCTGCTGTTTTGTTCCTCCCCTAGACAACAAAACTCTTTTAAGAGATATTTGTGCTTGCTATCTTTATCTCCTCTCCTAATTTCTCCTGAATCTACTTCAATCAGACTTTCTTCCCACCCACCATTTCACTAGAAAGAGTTCTTGTTAAGATCACTGTTGACTTCCACTTTGCTAAATCCAGTAGTCGATTTGCAGTTGGTTCACTAAGAATCAGTAGCATTTGGCCTTATCAATTCCTCCTTCTTGAAACACTGTGCACTTGCCAGGACACGGTACTCTTGCTGTTTTCTCTAAATCTCCTTTCTGGTTTTGCCTGACTTCCCTTACCTTTTAACCACAGAGTACTCTACACCTCAGTCACTGGGCCTCTTCCTGTCTGCATGCTCTCCATTAAAAAGCTCATTCTGTCATATGGCTTTACATAGCATCTAAATTTTAGTAATTCCTGAACTTGTATCTCCAGCCCAAACCTGTTCACTGAACTCCAGACTCAAATATCCAACTACCTACTTGACTTCTCCACTTGGATTTCAATAGACACCTCAAACTTTTCCGTCACAATTAATGGCAACTCTACCATTTTAGTTCCTAAGACCAAAAAACCTTGGAATCATTTTTGATTCGTCTCTTTCTCTTATATCCCATATTCAGTTGCTCAGCAAATCCTATTAGCTCTATCTTCAAACTATTATTCAGAATCTGCTACTTCTCACTACTACTACTACAACCCTGCTCTAAGCCACCATCATGTCTCACCTGGACTGTTGTCATAACTCTTACCTGGTCTCCCTATGTCAGCCTCACACCTCTTCAGTCTCTTCTTACAGCAGCCAGGGACTGATGTTTTAAAAATGTAAGTTAGATCATGTCATTTCTTTGGTCAGAACCTTCCAGTGATTTTCCATCGCACTCAGAGTTAAGGCCAGAATCCTTGCACTGGCTTAGAAGGCCCTATGTAGTCTCCTGCTACTTTCTTATTCCTATATCCACTGCACTCCCACTGCCCACCTGATGTTTCTCAAACAAACCAGACAGGTTCTTTCCTCAGGGCCTTTGCACTCTGCCTGGAGCACTCTTCTCTGAGGTATCGGCATGGCTAATTTCCTTACCTCCTTCAAGTACTTTTCCAAACATCTCAGGGCAACCTACTCTGACTACCCTATTAAAAATTATGATACCCTTCCCAGCTGTATCTTTCTCCATAGCACCTATCATCTTGTAATATTCTGTATAATTGATTTATTTATTATTTCCTGTTTCCTCCTACTGGAATGTAAGCTACACAAGGACAGAGATTTTGTCTATCTTATTCATTAATGTAGCTAAATCACCCAGAACAGTGCTTGACACATAGTAGGTACTCAATAAATATTTGTTGAATGCCTGGACCATTTTCAGGTTTTTAGATTAGCATATTTTTGGCCATCCTGGGAGGAGGGAGAGAACAGTGTCCTATATGTGATCTAACATTAATGACTTTTGGACTGGTCCTATCAAATGATCATCTGGAAGATTATAACCACATAACTGTGAATAAGGTCTTTTGTCCAAAGAAAAGCTAGTATTTGTATATGTATTTTAGTTAGTAATCTTTAATAATATAAAACAGTCTTTTTATTGGCATTAAGCTAATAAAATCCCTTTCGTAATCATCAGATGCTTAAGTCTTTATACTTTTATTTATGGAAAGACAAAATAATTATTGGATAGCTGTTCAGATCCATAGCCACCTCCCACATCCCCTTTCTCCCCTACCATCGTATTCTCTTTCCCAGGAGACAGATTTTAGAGTTATATGTGGAATATTGATTGGTGGCACAGTACATTATGGATTCATTACACAGTCATTCCATAATGAGATAGAACATGTAATGGCCTCATTTTTTATCATGCTAATGCATGGTAAACTTTAAGCCATATAGCATTTCTCAGGAAAAATCATTTAGTTGATGCCAAACTCTGAAATATTAAACTATAAAGTGATGAATTTTTTAAAGGCTTTCCAACTTCTGAGATATAAAAAGTAAAAAGTTTTCAGACATCATGCTATTTGTTGTGAAATAATGTCCAGAGTTTCTAAGTGGTTACAGTGAGTAAATGATATATTCTTTGGTCTTTTCCCTGCCATATTTGGAGTCAGCAACATCCTCAGCCTGATTTCCCATCCGTATTTTTCATCCTGATCTCCTTTCCCTTTGCTCTGCTTGTTTTCCACTGCCATTCCTCCCAGCTCTGCCTTGTTTCTCTAGTTTTCCTCCATCTAATATAGCATGTCCTTCTGCTTCAGCGCTTCACAATTTATTGTAATTATGCTTAAAGATATAATACTTTTAATATCCTATAGTTCCTGGCTTATTTTAAGTGCTGAAATATTTGATAAGTTCGTTATTATGGTAACAAAACAAAACAAGACTCCTTTGAGATTATTGTAAGTTTCAGTCCCATTCAACACTACAGCATGGGCTCCCACCCTTGGGATGCTGGATGCAGAGCTGAATAGGACACAGTCCCATCCCTGAGAAGCTTGAAATCCAGAGGGCTCTACTTTTATACATGTTTGCTTATTGTGGAGCTAAAATTAAACAGATTTGAGAATAAGTGAAGGGAATGGTTCTAGAGATGATGGGAAGAAAGGCAGCGAGAATATTCCAGAAAATAATTGGTTTGGCCAATTTATATTCTAAACAATATGTAATTCATTAGGGAGCTGGAGACTATAGCAGACAAAGTCAGTCATCGCCATCTTAAGATGGAGATGGTAAAAAATTTGAATTCCCAGAGCGTGCATGGATGGTCCCTGTGATGGCAGGATTTCTTAGAGGAAAACTTTATCTTTTCCTGATACTTATGTATTAAGTAGTAAATTATATGGAATGGAACAATTTTGCCAAAATAAGAATGTATTTACTGAATTTCGAAAACATAACTCCCAATAAGATGTTTTACTACATTTATTGTGTTTTTGTTTGTGTGCAGTTTTCCTCTTACATTCAAGGTGAAGGCATGAGGAAAAGTAGTTGAGAGCAGCATGTAAGGGGAAAGCAAGTCATAGAGGGAGAAAAAGGAAAAATTAGGTCTAAACTGACTTGGAGAGAACCAGCAGACTTTAGTGAATTCTCAGTGTTTATAAAACGCTCAGAATGCTAGGAAGGGAAGCTGGACAAAGCACATAGCATGTCACATGATACCAGAAGCTGCCCGTTCTGTTTGGTTTCATGTCACTCTGGGCTCATCCCATTGTAGCACTTGGGATGCTACATAATCTGATGACTGTGGTCATCAGACCATGTCATAGGGACTGTTTGTCTTCCCCTTCTAAACTGTGACATCCTTGAGCTTACAGACTTTTGGTAAAAGGTGAATATGTAGCACCTGAGAAGTGCCTGGTCCATGAAATGACCAAGAAAAGAAATCTGTTGTTGTAAATGTAACAGCCTCACCAAAAATATTTGTCAAACAAATGAATGCAAAAGGAATAACAGCTGCTGTGTCTCTTGGTGCTGGTTTCTGGCTACCTCCTAAAAATTGTCCATATCCTCAGTCTTAGACTTGTGAAGCTGTCCGAATATGGGTTTTAGAGAACTTTCAAAGGACAGAGGACCCCTGACCTCTTAGTGGTTTCATTTTAAAATAAAGTAAGATCTCTTGTCTTCCAATCTATAAACAGAGGAAATGTGCTCCACACAAGTAGCACAGGGAAGAAATATATAAAAGAGCTCCTTGTCGTGAATATGGAATTTCTGATTCTGGGGCTTCTGTTTAGTTGCTGGCTTACTCTCTGCTCAGGTAAGGAACTGCAAAAATAATAATTCCTCACATCTCAGCTTGAGTAAGTAGATTTAAACTTGAGGTAACAACACATCTTCCTTCCTGGGTTCACCTGGTAATTGGAAAAACATACCTATTTCTTGTAATGACATAAATGAAGTGGAGAAACTCTTTATGTTGGAAACAAATACCATTGTTTGTTACATTTGAAGTACAGGGTTAATATTCTTCAATGTACTTCACTTTTTTTTCTAGCACTTTGATGTAAGTAAAAGACCATCCTGGTATATTTTTATACCCATCACTTCTATTATATTTCAATTTTATCCTCTCAAAGTTTCGAAATGTTTTTGTGTTTGAATTATAGCCATCCCAGTGGTCCCCCTTATCTGAAGGGGATATTAATATGTTCCAAGACCCCCAGTGGGTACCCACAACCACACATAGTATTGAACCTGATTGCTGTCAATCAGAACATGTTTCTGTTCATGCCTTCCAGCCACAAATGTAATGCCTTTACCATTTTAACTAAGCACTTACCACACACTGTGGCCTCAACTTTTGTAGCTTGAGGTATGACAGCAAAACTAGCATGAATTTCTTTTTTCTTCTTCACAGTTTCACGAATAGATCTACAATTCTTATTGTAGATCTTAGCAACCTCAGCATAAAATTTTTTTTCTTATTAAGGCAAGAACTTTCACCTTTTTCACTTAAACAATGCACTCACCTTTTCATTTAAAGAAGATGTTTTATAGCTCCTCTTTGGCATATCCAGATTGCCAGCATCACTACTCTTGCACTTTGGGGTCATTATTATGTCCAATAAGGGTGACTTAAGCACTGTGATACCGCAACATTCAGTCTGATAACTGAGATGGCTACCAAGTGACTAACAGATGGGGATCATCCACAGCTTAGATACGCTGGACAAAGGGATGATTCATGCCCCAGACAGCAGAGCAGGACAGTATGCAATTTAAAACTCATGATTAGT
Organism: Lepilemur ruficaudatus; assembly: GCA_963574885.1. Classification (NCBI taxonomy): domain Eukaryota; kingdom Metazoa; phylum Chordata; class Mammalia; order Primates; family Lepilemuridae; genus Lepilemur; species Lepilemur ruficaudatus. Next base: position 5,684 of record CAUYRT010064148.1, on the reverse strand, counting down.
TTATTTCTGGAATTTTCCATTTAATATTTCAGACCACTGTTGATCATGCAGAACTGCAGAAAATGAAACTTCAGATAAGGAGGGACCCGTGTAGTTTTATGAAGTTAATTGTAGCATTGATGCAACTTTGCAGCTCATACTGCTTCAGATGTCACATTTCCAATGAGCTTGTTTTGGGTTTTCCTGGTTGGTTTGTTTTTGGGAGAGTCTTGCTCTGTTGCCCAGGTGAGAGTGCAGTGGCACCATCACAGCTCACTGCAACCTCAAACTCCTGGGCTCAAGCGATCCTCCTGCCTCAGCCTCCCCAGTAGCTAGAACTACAAGCATGCACCACCATGCCCAGCTAATTTTTCTGTTTTTCAGAGATGGGATCTCACTCTTGCTCGAGCTGGTCTTGAACTCCTGGCCTCAAACGATCCTCTCACCTCGCCTCCTAAAGTGCTGGGATACAGGTTGTGAGCCACCACACCGGGGCTGTGAGCTTGTTTTTATATACCTGCATTTTATATGTTCTACTGGTACTGGGATCTGATAACATTGTAATCATGTGTCTAGAGAACCTGAACTCTGAATTGGTAACCCTTCAGGGGAAAAATTCATTTAACAGGAACTGCTGAGAGCCAAGAGAGGCTTGATTTTAGAACCTAGAGCCAGGCTGCATAGTTCCTTACACATAGCCCAGCACTCTCCATTGTCCCTTCTATAGCAGAGAAGGACAATTTTCTTTCCCTATTCTCAAGGTTAATGGAGAAAAATCCGGGCTTCCCTTGGTATCTGCCACCTCAGGATTGTGGGCACTGTGCCCCTTTCTTCACTCACTTGCAGCTCTCAGTAGCTCTGGGGGCAAGGTTATTTTGCTGAACACTTTCCTCCAAATCATGTTTCAAGAACCTCAAAGTTGGGGCCATCTAACTAACAGGCAGCAATTTATCAATGAAAGTACATTATAAATGTATTTATCTTATACCAATTCCTACAAATCAAAAGTAGAATTGAAAATATTAATAGAATCCCAGCCAGACACGGTTCACGCCTATAATCCTAACACTCTGGGAGGCTGAGGTGGAAGGATTGCTTGAGCTCAGGAGTTTGAGACCAGCCTGAGCAAGAGCGAGACCCCGTCTCTACTAAAAATAGAAAAAAAAAAATTTAGTGGGCGTCATGGCACATGCCTGTAGTCCCAGCAACTCAGGAGGCTGAGACAAGAGAATCGGTTGAGCCCAGGAGTTTGAGGTTGCAGTGAGCTACCATGACACTTACTGCACTCTAACCAGGGTGACAGAGTGAGACTCTGTCAAGGAAGGAAGGAAGGAAGGGAGGGAGGGAGAGAGGGAAGGAAGGAAGGGAGGGAGGGAGGAAGGAAGGAAGGAAGGAAGGAAATAGAATCCCTACAGATTGAAGGTAGAATCTTCTGGGAGAGTTTGCTGCCTAAACTCAGTCTTTAAGTCAGATACCTTTTTATCTTCTTGAATATGGAGTTAAAATATTAATATTTCTAGCCTAGAAGATGATATTTAGTCATTTTTGAAACCACTTATATAGATGAACATTTTTGTGTCTGAATGGAAGTTTATTTAAATAAATGCTGATATGGCCTATTTGCTATACACATCCAAATAGACTCTGCTGTTTTAAAATCTCTTAGGATTTCAGAATGCATGAATTTGCTTGTTCTAATATTATGTTGTATTATTTCAGAAATCCTGCCAGAAACCTGTAGACAAATATATCGAGTATGACCCTGTTATCATCCTGATTAATGCTATTTTATGCAAAGCCCAGGCCTACAGACATATTCTTTTTAATACTAAAATAAATGTAAGTTGTGATAATTTTTTCATTTTTTAATTTTACTTGATGCTGTTGTATTTTAAAAGAATACAAATTTTGAACAGAATTAAAGAATATTATAAAAAGGAAAAAGAAATACTAGCTTGAGGGTGGTTCTTTTATCTTAACATGTCTGGAAGTTTCTAGAAATAACAGATATTGATTTAAAAGGGTACACAATACTTAATGTTTAAGAATGTGGTCAGTGGCAGGAAACTGACAAACCATAGTCTGGATTGTCTTTTATTAGGTTGAAACAGGTATCACTGATTTTAAACAGAATAAAATAAAGCATATCCAGATAGAAAATTGTTCCCAAAAGAAGTAAGCAAACATTAAAATGAAAATGTTAAAAAAGACAGTTTATTGAATTTTACACTCTGCTATTAGGAATGTATTAGGTAAATAACAACATTGGGTTTAATCAGAAAAGTCCTGATTTATACAATTGGATTTTTCAAAATATACTTTTGGTGTATTGAATTATGAACTTTTTAATAGTTTGGGTAGAGATGACAGGTAAAATACAGGACACCCAGTTAAATCTGAGTTTCAGATACACAACACATACATTTTTAGTGTAAGATATCCCAAATGTTCCGTGGAACATACTTAGAAAAATACATTTATTCGCTGTGTATCTGAAATTCAGATTTAACTGGGTGTCATGTATTTTTGTTTGCTAAATCTGGCAACCCTAAGTTTGGGCTAACTTGGACAGTTACGATGCAGTTTATTTATCTCTGCCCCACCTCCCAAGTTAAATAACCAGGGTAGTATTTAAATTACCAGAGCACTGATTCTCAAACATTGCTACACATTGGAATCAGCTGGGGGGTGGGGACAGCGTTAAACCTGCCAACCTGAGGCCTCCCTAGAACCAATTGAATCAGAATCTTTGGGGATGGGATCCAGGCATCAGTATTTTTCAGATCTCCCCAGGTGATTGCAGAGTGCAGCCCGGGGAACTAATGTGCCAGCTAGAGCAGCCTCAGAAGCCTAAGACTGATAGCTGCCCCTGGACCACATTGGCTTTGTAGTCATATTTTCTGTTCCCCACTTTGTATTATGGGCAAAGCTCAATCTGTAGGAAAAAGCCAATTCTTGTTGCCTAATGTTTCTATTTTAGCCAAAATTCCAGTCTTAGGAACTTGCAGCTTTTAATTGCTCTTCTTTAATATATTGAGTTCTACTCTCCAGTCCAGAGGCATTTTTTTAAATTTATGTTTAAACTAATAGTTTCTTATGCAGTATCATGGAATCTTCAGATTAAATCTATTCTCTTATTGCTGTTTCCACCTATACATGAGTCACATAAATTCTCTGCTTAATTCTGAGTATAGGACAGATGTTGAAAATGTATAATGAAAGGTGAACTACTATTTAAAACAATGATTTTTAACTAGGGGTGCACAGTGCATGTTAGAATTCTTCTGGGAGCTATTTCAAAATATGGATGTACAGGTTTTACTACCAAAGATTCTGAATGAGGACTGGAGCCTACACATTTATATTTTGAAAAATCTCCCCATTTGATTCTGATGGACATTGCTGATTAAGAACCACTGCAATTAGGTACTTAATTGGACAGTTCTAAATTTGAAAAGTGATTAGATGGGACGTTCTTCAAAACCATGAATACTTAGCTACCTGGTGACATTAAGTGCAACTAAGTGTTTCTTTATCTAATTGAATGGCAATGTCTTTGACTGTCAGATCCATGGAAAACTCTGCATGTTTTGTTTGCTTTGTGAAGCATACCTGAGGTGGTGGCAGCTTCAAGATTCCAACCAGAACACTGACCCTGACGACTTGATCAGATATGCCAAGGAATGGGATTTCTATAGAATGTTTGCCATTGCTTCTTTAGGTAAGCAGACACCACACTTTCCATTCTTAAACAGTATTTAATTATTCTGATTAAAATAAAGACATGTAGTCTTAATCATTGATAAGAGAAGCTATTAACACTTGAGACTTGAGACTGTATTTTCAGCTCTGCCACTAACTTGTGAGGTAGTCTGTCAAAATTACCTGCTTTTTATCTGTTACCACACATGTGATATGGAAATAGTTCTGCTTATCAAATCAGAAAATTTCATAAAGTATTTGAAGCATAATATTGTTGATAAAATTCTTAATGTTTAAGTTCTGATTATACAGTTTAAAGATTACATAAGTCCCAACTTTATTAAAACAGATTGATAATTGCCAGACATTACCCTATGTATTATACTAATTGCATTATAGTAATGCTATACATTTAATAGGAAAAACTTGTCAATTTTATGATTGCATACAGGGAAATTGGCTACTCCCCAAAATTGCTTTAGTTCAGAAAGTACGTTTCTTCAGAATTTGAATTTGTGACTTAAGTTATCATTTTTCTAAGGTCTGAATTATGTTAAATTAATTTCTATGACTCTTATTACTTACTAGTTTCCATGCTTCTCTGCTTCTAAATTCTTTAATTATAATGAAACTTTATTTTAGTAATACTAAGCCTCCAGTCCACTTCATTGTCTTATTTCTAAACTGCATGTCCTCTTTTGCTCTCTTTCTTCTCTGTCTGCCCTCTCTCTTGTTCATCTCGTCTGTCTGCTGAGAACTCCCAACAAAGTCCTGTCCATCTCTAACCTAGGCCTTTCTCCACACCTCTAGACTATCCGTCTGCCTTCTCAACATCTCCACTTGTCTGCCTGTAATCACCATATCCTTAACCAAGCTCCTCGACTCTCTGCTCCATCTACAGCCTTCCCCATGTCAGGGGCAGATAACTCCATTCTTATAGTTGCTTAGACCAAAACGCCTTGGAGTCATCCCTGATGCCTCTTTCTTTGATACCCAGTAGTCAGATCATCAAAAAATCCCATTGGCTCTACCTTCAGAATATTTCTTCTGCTGTGCTACTACTACTGTCCACTCCCTCTGTGGCTACCACCCTGATGCAGGCCACCCTCATCTCTCACCAAGGTTACTATGTTAGCCTCCTTGTTTTCTAGCCTGGTTCTCCAACAATATATTCACAACACAGAGTAGTCCTTTTCAGGCAAGTCAGATCATGTCACTCCATCTCCCATATCTACTCTGGCCCAGCCTCACTGGTTAACTTGCTTCAGACACAGTGGATGAGCTTCCACCTTCAGGCCTCTGGACTGGCTATTCCCTCTGCCTGGACTGCTTGTCCCCCCAGTGCCCACATGTCTGACTCCCTCCCATCCTTCAAGTCTTTATTGAAATATCACCTTCTCAATCAAGCATACCTTGACCAATGCTATCAACCCCCCTCTGATACTCCTGATCTCCCATTCCTGCTCTATGGTGTTTTTCTTATGGTACTTACCATCTGACACATCACAGAAGTTATTTATTACCTTTCTCTGTGGTCTGCCTTCCCCCACTGACGTATAAATTGAATGAGGGCAAGGCTCTTTGTTTCCATCACTGGTGTAGTTCAAGCACTTAGTTGCCTGGCCCATAGTAGGTATTCAATAAGCATGTTCTAAGATAAACTACTACATGTTCATATTTTCAATCTAATATAAGAAAAACTTATTTTCAAATAAGATAGGAATTCCTATAGCAACTACTCTAGTGGATATTTTGACACTTAATCAGAAATTTCTTTTTACTGTTACTTAGCATTCTTATGCATCTTAATCTAATCCCTAGTTAGATTATAAAGCCCTAAAGGAGTTTATTAAGAATATCCTGGCCGGGCGCGGTGGCTCACGCCTGTAATCCTAGCACTCTGGGAGGCCGAGGCGGGCGGATCGCTCAAGGTCAGGAGTTCAAAACCAGCCTGAGCAAGAGCGAGACCCCGTCTCTACTTAAAATAGAAAGAAATTAATTGG
>CAUYRT010064146.1:0-16174 GCA_963574885.1 Lepilemur ruficaudatus | reverse complement strand
AATTCAAGAAGAAAATGTAGGAAAAATTCTGCTAGATATTAGCCTAGGCAAAGAATTTATGACTAAGACCACAATGGCAATCACGGCAACAAGAAAAATAAATAAATGAGACTTGATTAAACTAAAAAGTTTATGCACAGGATAAGGAAATAATCAACAGAGCAAACAGACAACCTAAAGAATGGGAGAAAATATTCACAAACTGTACATCTGATAAAGGGCTAATATCCAGAATCTACAAAGAACTCAACAAAATCCACCAGTAAAAAATGGGAAAGACATGAACAGAAGCTTTTCACAAGAATGATAAATGGCCAAGAAACACATGAAAAAATGTTTAACATCACTAATGGAGGAAATGCAAATTAAAACACAATGAGATATCACCTTACCACTGTCAGAATGACCCTTATTATAAAAAGTCAAAAACAATAGATGCTAGCATGGATGCAGAGAGGAGGGAACACTTACAAACTGTTGGTGGAGCTGCATTAGTAGAACTCTATGGAAAACAATATGGAGACTCCTCAAAGAAATAACTATAGACTTACCATTTGAGTTATCAATCCCACTACTGGGTATCTACTCAAAGGGAAAGAAGTCATTTTATCAAAAAGACACCTGCACTCAATGTTTATTGCAGGCCGGGCGCGGTGGCTCATGCCTGTAATCCTAGCACTCTGGGAGGCCGAGGTGGGCGGATTGCTCAAGGTCAGGAGTTTGAAACCAGCCTGAGCAAGAGAAAGACCCCGTCTCTACTAAAAATAGAAACAAATTAATTGGTCACTAAAAATATATAGAAAATATTAGCCATGCATGGTGGTGCATGCCTGTAGTCCCAGCTACTTGGGAGGCTGAGGCAGGAGAAACGCTTGAGCCCAGGAGTTTGAGGTTGCTGTGAGCTAGGCTGATGCCACGGTACTCTAGCCCGGGCAACAGAGTGAGACTCTGTCTCAAAAAAAAAAAAAAAAGTTTATTGCAACACAATTCACAATTGAAAAGATGTGTAATCAACCTAAGTGCTCATCCATTTATGAGTGGATTAAAAAATGTGGTATATTTATACCATGGAGTATTATTTAGCCATAAAAAGAATTGAAATAATGTCTTTTGCAGCAACTTGGAAGGAACTGGAGACCATTATTCTAAGTGAAGTATCTCAGGAATGAAAAAATAAAAACCACATGTACTCTCTAATAATTTGGAACTAATTGATGAGCACACATGGGCACAGAGAGATGTAAAGTTCATTGAAAATCAAGAACGGGGAAGGATGTTGAAGGGAGGGGTACAAACCTACCTATTAGGTACAATGAACACTATTCGGGTGATGGGCACACTAACAGCCCTGACTCAAGCATTATAAAAGCTACCTATGTAACAAAAACATTTGTACATCCTTAATATTTTGAAATAAAAAAATATGTAAGCCAAATTAAACTCTTAATCTTCACTTTGATCAATCTTCATTTTTAGATTTTATCTTTGGCATTTATCACTTTTCCACATATTCCTTCTACATATTGTGAAGCAACTGCTTGATGATATTTTGAGGAAAGCTTTAAGTGCTTCTGAATTTAACCTAATCCCTGACTGGCATGCCCAATATTGAAAAGTGCTTTTTGATTTCTAAGCAAACTGAATGACTTGGTTTAGAATAGGAGCACAAGGAAACAAATTCAGAGCTACATCAATTGGAATATCTACCCTACCTAATACTTACTGCTTCAGCTGAAGATTATCAGGGTTGAAGATGACAAAGCAAAAGAGAAAATTGAGTATAAATAGAATTCTCTTTTATACTATTATGCAATTCAAATCAATGACTATATATGTGTGTATATATATATATATATATGTGTGTGTGTAACTAGTTTAAAAAGTACTCACCTCCACAAATGCAACATAAATGAAGTAGCGACAGCCCATTTTCAGTGCGGTAATTTAAATTGACTTTACTGAAGGCTTCATCAGAGCTGAAAAAATATTTTACAGAGGATCACAAAATTCATCTTTTAGTACATAGTTTTTCATTTTGAAACTATAAAAGCAAATTTTGTTACTATAAATTCAGAAATGTATTATTTTTGGATTTTTTGCACCTGGAGAAAAATTTTTAATCCTTTATATCATGAAGAATTAAAATTGAGAGAAAGTACTGTAGTTTTACTGTGTAATGATGCCACTGGACTTGATTAAAACACCGATTTCAATAGTTACTCCTGAATCACTGACAGGTGTTATGTGTCACAATAGCAAACTTGGTGGCTGTTTTTAAAAACATATGAAGACAAGGTCAGACATTTTCTAGGAGCTTGACTGAAAGTCACTGTGATCATACAATACTTATATGTATAAAATTGTGAAAATCAGAAAATTTTGCAGTTTGTCAAATGTGAAAGGTCAGTGAAGTTCAAACTTGGTTTGAATCTGTAAGAGCCATGGGAAAACCTCCTCTTTGTCCCTCTGACGTTTCCTGAAAATCAACTGATGAAAGGCAGATTAATAAAAGACATACAAATTTACTAGATCATAGTTTTAGTGACACAAGAGCCTTCAGAATGCAGACCCAGAGATACAGGGGAAACTGTCTGTTTTATGCTAAAGTTCAACAAAGTATGGACAGCTGTGTAAAAATATGATGGGACAAAATGAGTATGATCTGATGCTAATAGACTGAGTAGGGAAACTCAGCAAGGCCTATCTGTCTAGATTCTTCTTGACTTCTCTAAGAAGCATCTTTCCTTCTGAGTGTGGGACAAGACCCTCCTTGGAATGGGGGTCTTGTGACCTACAATCAAACAATGTAGGTCAGATCATTTCTTTATTGCCAGTTTTTACACAGAAAGGAAGGGGAAAATTAAAGTAATATTTTTAGGTTTCATGGTTGGCTTTGAGGAAAAGGGGTTCTGGTTTCTATGACTTGTTTTGAGGAAGAGGGGGTCTAGTTTCTGCAGTTTGCCTTGGGGGAGATTGAGGAACCAGAGACAGGAGAGCCGAAGGTCAGAGAGAAACTTCTGCTTCTGAGGCCTTCATTTTGGGGTATCATTCTTTGAGCCCCAATAAAAATTATGCTAAGATTCTCCCAATATTTACATTTCAAAAAGAAAGTTATACATTCACAGTAAAGTTGGTAATAATAGTAAAAACAGTAATCATTTTTTGATCACATAACATGTGTCAGAGATATTATAGTAAGCACTTAACCTCATTTATTCCATACAACAATACAATGTCATATATATTATTTTACCTATTTTATAATTGAAGAAATTATGGCTCAAAGACTTTAAATAACTTTCCCAAGTTGGAAAAACTAATTAAAAAGCAGAATTTTGAATCCTGGTGTAACTATAAAAAACAAGCTCTTAAGGATTACCTGCATTGCTGAGATTTTTTTCCACAAACATTGAAAAACTAATTTTCTCAGGAGTTTATTACTCCATAAGAGCTAGCTCCAAAGTTTTTTCTTCTTTCAGTATTTGCTATTAAGTTCATCACGTTAACTCAAAAGAAAGTACATCCTTCCCTGTTTTCCTCTTAGGCTGCAGGTTATATAGTTCTTTACATTAACAAACTCTTTCCTCCTTTACCCCAACACTTTGTTTTTTGTCTTGTGGTTTTATAGTGTGTTTTATTTGCTGGATAATAGAAGGACCAGGGAAGAAAAGCTACAGAGGCTCAGAACTTCTGAATCATTGTCCATCATGTCTCAGTTGCCAGTCACAGTTGTTGTTGTTGTTTTTAATTTATGGACACACTGATTTTCTACAAACTTTAGAGCAAAATCCAATCTGTGTATTTTGAAAATCAGAGTTCAGCTCTGCAGAATACCTGTACTATTATTTGATGTCATAACTACAAAGACGATCTCTGTGACCTGCAAACAAATTTTCAAGTGTGTTTCAAGTAGAGTTTACTTTCTTCCAAAAAAGATATTTATAAAACAACTGGCTTTGAGGGTTTAAAAGCCTGGTTTGGGCAAAGACTACACATTTCCAAGAAACATGTTATTTTGTGAAGTTACTGCACATACCATAAGTAGCTTTATCATTTACAGTTAGGCTCTTTTTAAGTCGAAGATTAAAAGAGTGAATTATTTCATCAGAAATAATTTTGTTTGCACCTTTCTTTGAGCTGAGGGAAAGTACTGATAGAAGTGAGTTAAATTCCTAAGTATCTTTCACGAAATCCTAAACTCCCTGATATATTATATTTTCAATATTCATAAACATTAGAGTTTATTGTACTTCTACATAAGGCATTCCAAAGCAAGTTGAAGTGTGTTTCTCAATATGAGTAAGCATGTTCATGGACTTTGCTGCTGAGAAGTTGAACATGGAAAGCAAGAAGGTTAGGAAGGTAGAAAAGTTCAGGAATATTGTACTTCCGTGGCTATAAAAATAAACGACTGAGCTTGCCTTTACTAATTAGAGCATTTCACAGAGTTCCTTCTATGACCCTAGACTTAAAGGCTTTCTCTTTTTAGCAGCACTTGGAAAATAGCACCTTTTCTTTTTCTATTTTAAAATTCCAATAGCTTTTGATTTTCTTAACTGGATGGCTTGATCATTATGTTCTGAATTTATAGGACCTTTCAAGTGTAAGTACTTTACAAGTGATATGAGTCTTTAGCTCACTCACCAAGGACTGTGCTATCTCTAAAGCTGCTGGAGATTTAAATAGGCAGGAGGCAGTTTGAAATTGACCTGGGAAGCCAAGGATATGATCTCATTTCTACTGAAAAACGTCCTGAGAGTACCAGGGATCTCAAGAGGTCGAGAATTTTAGCTTTATATTTCTTTTGAAAGGGTACCTGTAGCTCTCTAGGGACCTCCTGGGGCAATGGTCTTTGTTCAGACAAAGCAAGGATTTCATTATTAGAATCACTCCTCTCCCTGCCTGGGACTATATCACAGTACTCTGCCAGAGTTTAGACTTTCTTTATCTGTGAAATCTGACTTAGAGTATGAGAGAACTTTGCTTCAGGCACATGTTGTAATACAATGGGATTATATTCCTTTTTCCAGTTTCTTATCAAATGTACCTTTTTTTCTTTTTTCTTTTTTGGAGAGATTTCTGAGTTTGGAGAGATTTCTGATTTCTGAATTTCTCCATAGAGATAATGTGAAATTTGGGGTATGAGAGAAATGAGTTTACTTTCAGATGTTTGTTTTTTATTTATACATATTTTTTTATTCATCAAGGTGCCCTGGGCCAGGTGCGGTGGCTCACGCCTGTAATCCTAGCACTCTGGGAGGCCCAGGCGGGTGGATCGTTCAAGGTCAGGAGTTTGAAACCAGCCTGAGCAAGAGCGAGACCCTGTCTGTACTAAAAAAATGGAAAGAAATTAATTGGCCAACTAAAATATACAGAAAAAATTAGCCAGGCATGGTGGCGCATGCCTGTAGTCCCAGCTACTTGGGAGGTTGAGGCAGAAGGATTGCTTGAGCCCAGGAGTTTGAGGTTGCTGTGAGCTCGGCTGACGCAACAGCACTCTATGCTGGGCAAAAGAGTGTGACTCTGACTCAAAAAAAAAAAAAAAAAAAAAAAGGTGCCCTGAAAAGTTCAAATTACACATAGAACCAGAACTGTACACTAGAGTCTTTAATTTAAATTTGATCTCTCAAGGTTTTAATATTAATGTATTTTCAACATCAGAGATATTTAAAGAACAAAAAATACAAAGGGGAAAAAAAAGAATGAGATCAAAATCACTTTATCTGAGAAGATAGAGTCAAGCGCTTTCTTATTCTGTGATCAAACTTCGATGATCCATTCCATACATCTGGCACAGCACCTACTGAACACTACTATATGCCCCACCTCTGCTCTTAATGCTTACTTTGGGTTGTTTTCAACAGTCTTTTTGATATAAACTACTCACTAAGTCCCAGATCTTTTAAATGCATCAGTTCTAGAAATACATGGAGTAGACACAACTCTGCTACTGACTATAGTATTGGCCATGATATCTAATGCCCTGTCTGATCTGCTTTGCAAAAGAAAGTAAACACTGAATGAAAAGAAAATACAAGACGCCAAAGTCCATTGCTTATTTTTTTTAAAAAAGAATAACACTATATCAGTGTTTATTGTTTATATAAATAAAATTGAAAGCACGATGAGATTAGTGACTTTTTACTCAACAGTTATTTCTTCTCTCACTGGATCTTGAACTGGTCTTCACCATCCATAAATGACTCAATATAAAGTACTAAAAAGTTCCTTACCTTAAACTAAGCTGCTGCTTGTTGCTTTTGTTCTCTTGAATTCTATCCTCCTTGAACTCACACAACTTCTATTAATGTCAACAAAATGAATCAACAGAGAATAGACTCCTATAATATTTGGCAGTCAAGTATGATTTTAATAGTACAATTTTTCGCTTAACTTTAATAACTGGAATGTAAAATTTTAAAATGAGAGTTACTTTGGAGGCTATATTTGAATCCTAATTCTCACTTCCCATTAACTTCCAGTCAAACGTTTCTGTTTTGATACATGTAATTAAAGTAGTCACGATTTTAAAGCAATCACTCCTAGGAGAGAAATTTCATTTTCTCTTCTTTTGCCTCTTCTAAAGTAGCTGTGTATGTCAAATTCACTGCCAATTGAGCATCACTTTTGTATTCTAATACGCTAAGCTCAATTTATTTTTTAATTTCCCCTTACATTTTTCATCACCTGCCATGCCATACTATAACTTAACATACTCTAATGAGTTCATTGTGCATGCTAGGGCATGAAGTTCCTAATTAATAAAGTCACTATTATGAATAAATTTCTAATAGTAAGTTCTCTCCTTAATCATTAAAAATGGTAGTTCTGTACTCAAAGGTTACTTTCTTTCTTGTAGCATGATGAATTCTTTTCCTAGCCTTTTCCCTTTACCCAGAAAAGTATGCAGTTTGTGATCTAATTAAACTTCTTTCTCATGACCTCATCCTTTTCAAAGACACCTGACATAAACACAAGTGGGAACTTATTAAAATGTAACATTTGAACAGTTGGCCAAAAAATAACACATTGCTGTCTAAGACATCCAGAAAGGTAGATTCAGTTTTCAAATTAATTCATTGGCTGAAATTTAGAGAAAGACCAAGAAGGTAGAAAGAAAGTAAGGATTTCTTAGGGAGTGTCTAGTTTTCCAAATTGATCATTTAGGTTTCAAATAGCTGGTTGTAACTTCGTGTGTAGTTCTTTGTAGATTCTCCCCACTCATCCCAAGCAACAGAAGTAGAAAAATCATCAATAAGATCTGTTCCCAATATACATCCCTAAGAAATATCTAGAAAGATATTTGTTCAATATTTCCAAGATCAAATCTGAAAACTAACAATGTGAAATATATCAATTCATTTATACAATAAATAATTATTGAGATATAATGGCAGATAGAGCAAGAGTAGCTAAATATTATAAACCTGGGACAATTATCTCATGGTGTTTTGTGAATTTTAAATGGGTAAGAGCTAATAAGACTTCTATAAATATTAGCTGCTACAATATTTTTTGACTAAAACATTGATATTGATTACTATCACTTTTTAAATGTTTTGTTTAGCATGTAAGAAGGAGAGGAAAGTAGAAAGGAATGATTTGAGGCAGTATGGGATGGGAGAGAGGAAGGAAGGGTAAAAGGGGGAGAGATAATAAGAGTAAGATATCAAGCTTGGGGGGCAAGGGAGGAGAAAGAGAGAGAGATTGATTGAGGATCAATTGCTTCACAAGGATTTTACAAGATTCTATAAAATTATTATTTACAACTAGTTTTACCTGGACAAACAAGAAAAGAATTAGAGAAGTAGATTATCTTGGGGCAATGTGAATTCTTTATTTTCTCTTTGGTTTGAGTTCTTTTTCATAATTCTTGGTTTTTGTTCTGTTTTATTGCTAATTGGCTCAATACACTACCCAAATATGCCAAATAATACTTTCATTTTAATTATAAGATGACATTACTCCCTTCAATATTCTACTTGGTACCTTGATAGAAAATATCTATTCTTCTTAAATAAGGTCATCCTGCAGTGTTTCTGGGGCTATTCATTTTGTAATGGCTAAACTTCATAGTTGGTTGTAGTTCTGACAAACATTTTTAGAAGATATTTCATTTTCAGGATGAGTATGGTAGAATGCAGCTGGGCCCAGAGGAACTATTCACAGGGAACATAAACAAAAAGGTACATTCAAAAAATCTCCTTCAATTTTTTTTACCTCTCATTTTTTTTATTTCCTCCCTCTAAATATTGTGACTGCTTTCTCATGCAACACAGCAGTCTTTGACCACTTTTGTACATTTATTAAACTCTATCAATTTCAAAGTGAGATATAATAATTATTGATCAAGATATATCTACCCAATGCCAAAACAGGTTAAAAATGAGGTAGTTTCTTTAGCTTATGTTGATAAATTATGAAATTTTAAAATCATAAACTTCTCTGGAATCTCCTCACAGTGTTTCAAATTTCATATTACAGATTAAGCATAGAAAGAATAGGCTTGACAATGAAATTAGCAAAACATAGTTCTAAAATTTCTTATGACTTAAAAATATATTGAAACAAAATAAATTAATTAGAAGCCTTTTAAATGTCACATGTAGCAAGCCATCATGTAAACGGTTTTCAAGAAGTATGGAAGAGTACTACATCTTGCCTGGGGGGGTGGCTTTTTAAAAATATACTCTTCTATTCTCACCTCCAGGGGCAGTTTTAATACACAGAATGCGGCAAAATTGTGGAGTGGCATAGGGAAAATGAACATTTTTCAAAGATAATTCTGATCCATGCCTCTTTCACCCTCCCAGGTGGAGAACCAAGATCATGACGATTATACACTTTGAAATCAAATAAACGTGAGTACAATCCTAGCTCAACCATACAAGTTGTGTAACTTAGTTCAAGTCAGTTTAATTTGATTAGCCTCATTTTCTTCAGGTATAAAATGGCAATTGCAATACCTACTTAAGAGGGTTGTTAAACTATAATGAGTAGTTTTTAACTACTATTTTTAAGTTTTTACCATGTGCCAGACACTGTGCTAAAGCACTTTACACATATACCATTAGGTTATATGAGCTAACGCATGCGAAAATACTTGGTAGCATGCCTGGCACATGGTCGGCACTAAGTAATTAGCTTGTTTTTCTTTCAAGTGCTATACATATAGGTATTACAAATACATACAAATATAAATAAGACTAAACAAGACAAAAAGCTGCCTTTGGTGAATACATACTAATGAGGAGACAGCCCTGAAATGGATAAAGACAACAGCACGTAGTAAGTGGTATTATACTGATAAACACAATGACTAGAGGCAGCACAGAGGAAGAAATATTCAGACAATGGTACTCTAACATGTCACTTCTGTTTTTTCTTCTCCTTCGGCCTTTTCTTTTTCCTTATTTCTCTCTGTCTCCCATTTGTCTACCTCAACAAATGCCCAAAGTTATGAGTGAGGGCAGTTTTATAGTAGAAGCTGAAAGAACATTCCATTTTCATCCCCCTCCTTTCCCACATCAAACTCCTATTCCAAAGCTGCTATTAATTGACATAAGCAAGATTATAATTAAGCTTTTATTGTCTTATTTGAGTTTAATATTGTATTACTTTTTTAATATTGTGGGTAAAAACTATGCCAGGAAGGCTGTGTATTTGAGCTGACAGAGCAATGGTGCATTATGTAGTGGAAAATCTCTTATAATAAATGGAATTGCTATCTACTAGGAATGCCATGCAGAAATCTGTCAGCAAATTAAAAAATAAAAAGAAACAAACGTGTTTACATCAGTGAACCCTCATCTGTGACTCTAGTGTTAAATGTTCCTTTTGGGACACTGTATACAGCTTTCTTGCTATCTACATATTTAGAGAAAGTTTGATGTTAAGCAGCATAACACAATTGTTAACCATAGAAGTACTCTTCACATTATATAAGAAACAAGTGAAGATGAAAATAAAGAGATTTAAACATTTATTTAGCACCTAAAATGGCATAGACACTCAAATGTGATTTTATGCAATATGATGTTTAATCTTCCCAACTACCCTTAACATTTTGGTGGATGAACCAATGAGTAAGACAATTTATATTCCTCAGCACACTATTATTTTCTTTCCTGTCATTCATCATTTTATTCCAAAGAGAGAAAACACTTAGAACTCTTCCCTAGAAACAATTGCCTTTCTTTCCAGATTATGCTATCTGCCTGGATGGAATCACAAAGCAGAGTACTCTATTTTTGTTTGTTTGTTTGTTTTTCTCTCTTGACTCTCTATAGACCATACTAGTTGCTTACTTTCTGTCCCCATATCTCTCATCCCTTCACCAACATTACTTCAGGCAAACAGTTCTTGGTGCAACTTGAATATCTTTCTAGAAGCATAGTTTTCAAACTTTAGCAGAAGTACCATTTTTATTATGCATAAGTATTGTCTGGGGAGCTTGTTAAAAATTCAGGTTCCTGGAAGATATCCCCAGAGGTTCTGATTAATTTGATAGGGGGTCCAGTCATGGAATCTAAAATTTTAGCAAGTACTGCAGGCTACTTTTTCCTTAGGCCTTGGAAAAACAAGATTCTAGACTGTGGGTAATTCTCTCCTCGGTTTCATTATCGTCACTTGTGGCTACTAGGTCATTTCTGCAGCTTCCTTAATGGTTTTAGCACCAGGCTACTGGTCTTTCTCTCCAAAAAAAAAAAAAAGAAAGAAAAAGGGAAAAAAAAAATGCCCCATTATTATTCTTACAATTTGGCATCCATTTTGATAAGCCTTCTAATATTCTGGTCTCAAAATTTTTCAAATTCCTTTCAATTACAATCTTTAAAAGCTATATTTCTTATTTTGCCATCATCTTAAATTGTTCTAACATTTCATATGCATAATTTTGAAAACATCCTCTTCATATAAAATATTTTATCCTTTCTTACTTCCTGACTTTTAATAAACTATTTGTTACTCCCATTTTGTAGTAAACTTTCTGTCTTTCAAACTGTCCTTATTTATCCAATCAATCATGCATGATAACAGAAACTTCTAGTTATTCAATGCCTACTGTGTGTTGGGCCCTATACTTAACATTTAATTTATAACATTTTGCACATATCCTGTGAGTTAGTTATCATTCACTTCATTTTACAGATGTAAATGAGGCTCAAGAAGATTAAGAAACATATCCAAGGATATACAGCTTTTAAATAGAAGAATCTTGATTTAAAATCACATTTGTATTAATATGACTCCAAAACCCTTCCACTGACCAGCATAGCTTTCTTATCCAACTTAGATAATAAAGTATATTACTTTTTCTTGCCTCCTTGAGACTTTCCATGGTGCTGATCCATTCTTGCCTATATACCTTTACTTAACTATGCTTTTTATCTAAAGTGTTTTTCAAAATTAATAAATACATCAAGACCCAAATCTTCTTGTTGTATTAGAAATCATCTTGTTTTTCCTTCCATTTATCACTTGTCAATGCCTGTCTTCTGTGAGTGTTATTTATATAGGTGAGTCCCCTCAACCAAATTGTGAACTCCTGGAGCAAGAAGCAGAGTATAGTAGGAAGAGCTCTATCTATGAAATCAGGCAGATGTTGCTCCTAATCACATCCCAACATTTACTGCCCATATGATCTTGACAATTCACAATGTCTTATCTCTAATCTTCAGTTTATTATCCACCAAAATTAATATTATCCACCACAAAGAATTATGGTGAGGTTTAAATAATGTCCCATATATGATGTGTCTAGAACACCTTGAATATAGCTAGAACGCAACAAATACTGACCTGTAAGCTCTCTAACAATGACCCTGCCTCCCACCCACAGTGCTAATCAGCAAAAACAAGATCACATTTGTTGTATTTAGTAAAAATGTAGAAAGCTAGCTATTGCAGGGGTTGTCAAAACAGCTGGTAATTGTTGAAGTGGTATGAGAAAAAACCTACATCTTGAATCCATTGTTAAGCCTAATCCTTAGGATTGGATATGTCTAGTTTAGTCTAGCCTAGACATACTTGCACAATGCTTTCTAAATTAAAAATACTAATAAATCTTACAAAATTGAGGAAAGTTTCTTCAGTTTAGTCACATTTCATTCAGCATATTGATTTGAATCAATAGGAGCTAGAAGGTGTATAATTAAGTTCTACATTCATATCTCTTTTCCTACAAAACAAATATGTATGTATAAATCTACTATACTACAGTGCCGGTCACATCTCTACAGGAATTTTAAATGTTTTTCTGTACCTGAGCATGTGATATTTACTTGCAAAAGTCAGCACAGTGGTATCTCACCATGTCAGTGCTGAGTTCAACATTTTGGGCCAAACGACGGAGAGAATCACCTATCTCCCAAACCTTAAATTAAACACTTGTGAAAGCCTTAACTCCACTGACAAACTACGTTATACACGGATGATTTTATTTGCCAGTTATGTGAGATTTATATGTTTAATATATCTAAAATTTCTTTTAAAAAATGTGTCATTTGATCATTATTTTACACTTGTTTCCAAAACAGAGGGAGTTCTTTGCCATGAGTGTGTTATACAAATAACAGAGCTGTAAATGAACATGGCTAATTGGCTTATATGGAACTTTTCCTTAGGCAGTTAACTTTACTGACGTTCTAAAATGCATCTAGTTTTTCAGTGTTAGATTCAATATCTCTGGAAGGTTGTGTATACAAGGGTCCTGCTCCTCTTTTCTGAGCATTTTGTGTCTTTCAAGGTTGTGACGCTATCCTAGACTATTTTTCTTTTTATTATGGAACAAAACCCACTGAAAGCCAGAAGCCAGTATTATACGTTGTTATATGATTGTTCAGGGGCAGAATCATACTCAGTTCCATTAAGGAACAGCCTTTCAATGTCAAAAGACCAGAGGGTTTGTTAAAATTGGACTTACCTTAGTAATTCAAAGAGAACAATATGGCCAATATGCTACTGCCATTTGGGAAGAGATGTCTTGCTGTGTGTTGCTGGCATGCTTTACGTGAATGATCTAATTCCACAGAAGATTATTCAGATAAGCAATAGCTTGCATTTAAAGGCCAGTCCCTAGGTTCCTCTGTTTTTAAACTTTAGTGATTAGATAATTCAAGTCATATTTTAAGAAGGTGAGATGTTTGCACTTTGAGGGCCATATCTGTGATCAAGAAGAGATAATCTGACATTCTGAGGCTTAGAACATGACTGTCTTTTTTAAATACAGAGATTCATCTAAAAATAAGGTGAATAATGAAGACACTTATAACAATGAAATAATAACTCTGACAACTTTACCCAAATATATGCCTTAGTTCTGTAAGTTCTTTTTCCTTGATCTGCAGGTCATCTTCTAATTTTTCTATTACAATAACATAAGATTCACTGACTTTCTTCTTCCATTCATCTAGCAAAGAAAAACAAATGGGATTGACTCACAGTTTTGTATTTTAAAAAATGTACACACAGATCATAACATACAAGTAATCAAAAGTCTTTTTTTTATTCTGGACTCTACAATACTTAAATTACTCATTGTGAGTTTAAAATGCAGATGTTTATCTTTAAAGTGAAATCATATTGAATTGTAGTAATTAAGAACACATTTGATATTGGATAATATATTTACATGGAAGAATATATTTGACTTATTTCATTTGGTTTTATTGCATTTTAATTATAGCAATCTCTAGTTGTGAGACAGTTTTTAGTTTTTGAATACTAGATACTTGAGATATAAGTCTAAAATTCCTATATTCATCAGTATTCCAAATTATTTTCTATAAAATTATATCAAAGAAGTAAAATAATATTTTTGTAAGAAATTTTCTGTTTCTTATAATGATCTTTCACAGAAAAATGATTTGAATTCAGAGTCTTCCCAACACTTTGATTTAATATGCTATCTTATCCTCTGTATACAAATTAACACACATTCCAATGAGTTGTTAGTTATCAGCAACTATAATTGAACCATATTACATTTAAGGAAATAAGAATAATTACCAGTACAAGTTTGGGTTGGTCTAGATTTATAATTTCCCATTTGTTAGAAGTTTTTTATTTTCTTCAGTGCAGTTCTTCAGGTTACAAGGTTCCAAGTTCAAATGCAGTGACAGTCCAGTTGAAAATACTTTGATAGTATGGCTAAAAATAAGCCAACTGCCAAATGGAATGTCATGCCACAATGACAAAGAACAAAATAGTGTGTGCGTTCAAGGGTGAAGTCTTAAAGGGAACTAATCAGCCTGTTTAAAAGAGCAGTATCAAAAAAATAAATAGAAAATGTTTCAATAGGATTATTTGCTTCCATCAATTGATTACCCATACATATCTTCATGGGCCATTCTTTAATAAATAAGTCTAAAAAGTATTCAGTTACATCTGAAGTTCACAAAAGAGCTATTAAATCTACTTAGATCTTCTTTTGGGATCATTTTCTCCTGAGCCACAATAATGGCAATTAGAAAGAGTGACTGGTGGTAGAATTTGTCTATATAAATAAATAACGGACATTTTCTTCTAGAATTCTTATAGTTTCACACCTTAGGTTTAAGTCTGTTCCACTGTGAGTTGATTTTTGTGAGAGGTGAAAGGTGTGGATTCTGTTTCAGTCTTCTAGGTTTGGCTATCCAGTTTTCCCAGTACCATTTATTGAATAAGGATTCTTTTCTTCAGTGTATGTTTTTGTCTGCTTTGTCAAAGATTAGATGCCTATATGAGGATGATTTAAACTGTGTTCTCAGTGCTGGTGAAACTGCAAACTAGTACAACCTCTGTGGAAAGTAATATGGAGATACCTCAAAGAGCTACAAGTAGAACTACCACTTGATCCAGCAATCCCATTACTGGGCATCTACCCAAAAGACATTGTATAAAAAAGACATCTGCACTAGAATGTTTAGAGCAGCACAATTCACAATTGCAAAGATATGGAAACAACCCAAGTGCCCATCAATACATGAGTGAATAATAAAATGTGATATATGTATATCATGGAGTTCTACTCAGCCACAAAACACAATGGTGATATAGCACCTTTTGTATTATCCTGGATAGAGCTGGAACCCATTCTACTAAGTGAAGTATCCCAAAAATGGAAAAACAAGCATTACATGTATTCACCATCAAATTGGTATTAACTGACCAACACTTAAGTGCATATATAATAATAACATGCATTGGGTGTCGGGCAGCTGGGAGGGGATGGGTATATAAACACGTAATGGGTGCGGTGTGCACCGTCTGGGGGATGGACACTCTTGAAGCTCTGAGTTGGGTGGAGCAAAGGCAATACACATAACCTAAATATTTGTACCCCTGTAATATGCTGAAATAAAAAAATAAAAATAACAAATAAATAAATAAATAGTGGAAACTTATATCCTATGGCGTGCAACTAATAGAAATGAATAGTAAGTTTTGCCTATATAAGAGCTACAAAATTATGTTTGTAGTAAGAAATTCTCAACATAGACCATCTTTAATTTATACTGCTTGATTATTCTGGCCATAAGAATAATAGATAATTCCACTCCCCAACTACTTTTCAAGTAGTTGGGGAGCAGAATTAGGGGTCTCAATAGAGGAAGGGAATTCCTCAAAAACTGATTTATGTTATTAACTGTACACTTCACTAAATTCATTGAAATCATTTAATTGTACACTTAAAATGGAGTGTTGGTTGTACATAGATACAGTTGGAGCACTATGTATGTACTCTCTGGACTACTTTGACAGAGTAGGTTTTTGAATGTAACAAGATAACTGAACTTGAGTGGTAATATATTTTGGGAAATCAGCTCACTACAAAATGTGACTGTAAACATTGTACTGTAAATGTTTTGTAGTTTTCCCCAATAAAATTTTAGAAAGAAAAAAAAAATATTCCCTATCCACCTTTATTAAATAAATAAATAAATAAATAAATAAATAAATAAATAAATAAATAAATAAATAAATAAAGCTTTGTCCTTTCTCCTCTTATTGGGAAACAAACAGCAAAAACTGTACCTCTGAGTCATTCATTGATGTAGTTGAGTTCAAATTTATCTCCAAAGTCTGGCTTCTTTGTGATCTTTCCTGAATTCCATTTTCTGTTTATCAGAGGGAAGTCAGTCCTTCCCCAGCTCCACTGGTTAGTGTCACTGGGATACTCTTATTTGTACTCTTG